>JANTCA010011980.1:0-26890 GCA_024741275.1 Chironex yamaguchii | reverse complement strand
ACTCAAACGTGCCATCACTATATATATATATATATATATATATATACATAGATAAATAGATAGGTAGGTAGGTAGATAGATAGATAGATAGATAGTATATAGATAGATAATTTAACAATGTATCTTTCTGTCGATGCAATAATTTCAAAATCGATCCTCATATTGAACTGTAAATACATGGTGGCCTAGAAGATGTCATGATTTTTAGGAATACTCCAGAGGTCCGGGCAAGGTGGATTTACAAGCATCATCATTGTTCTATGAAATATTTGCTATGTTCAGTCACTAGACTCCGATAGAATGGTAACTATGTAATCACAGATCATTAACTTACTGATATCCACGAACATGTAATCTGGATACGGAGTATATTTGAAGGCTTGACATTTCTGCCTTCTTTGCAAAATCATTGGTATTAACCAAATCATCTGCTATGTTTTCTCCTTAGAAGTTACTAATTTTCCATTCTTGGGGTTTAAAGAAACCTGTACTCACAATGGTAGAAAAAGTATTCCATCTTGTCTTTAGTTGTGACGTTAAGTACTCCACTTAACGTGCAGTCACAGGACGTCTAGTAAATTTCGTCATTTACTATGCGTTGCAGATGGACGTACTGTACGACTTTTGTATAACCCATGTGATAAGAGGTTTATAGATCAATTCTCGAGGGTACTTACCCTAAAAGGTGTTATGTAGGAATTTCTTTATGGATCACAAAATAAAATAGTATGGACATAATACGCTATAATTGAATAAAAGATTATGTTCTTTATCCAACTATGAAATGCTTAAAAAATCAGTCCATTTAGTTCCTTTCAATACCAATCATAAGGCGGTGTCCATCTCCATTTTTCGGGCCACGCAGCTGTGCAAGCACAGTCAATGCAGTTGTAGTAGCATGGCCCACTGGTATCACGGTGTGTTTTACTTCTGTAATCTATCCCGTAAGTGCCGAGTGCTAAGTAAGTATTATGAACAATTTAAAACTCTCCGTATGTCTCAGTCGTGGTTTCGAACCCACAACTTTTTGCAAGCAGAGCGAGAACAGCACCAATAGATTATACTCAAAGCAAAC
This sequence comes from Chironex yamaguchii, assembly GCA_024741275.1. NCBI lineage: Eukaryota > Metazoa > Cnidaria > Cubozoa > Chirodropida > Chirodropidae > Chironex > Chironex yamaguchii. The sequence goes on along the minus strand of JANTCA010011980.1, from coordinate 25,815 downwards.
CAACAATTGATAAGGACATAATTTCAACTGCACATCCCATATATTAAGCATAAGCTAAATGACCTTGAGTTGAAACCACAATTGATAATCAGCCTCAAGCAAGGGTTTAAAGTTTAAATTGGGCATTTGCTTTAAAATTCTCAACAAAAACTGATGATCTCTAAGTACAGTCAGCATTAAATATTTTCATGTCCTCAGGCTCTTTGATACGATGCAACTCTTCCCTGAGCATCTTCACTCCCTAACAGTGGCATCGTCGTCATAGGCGAACGACCAAAGGGCCTGAAGGGACATCAGTCTCCCAGCTTGTTTAAATATCAATTTTTTCGTGGAAAAATACATTTTACGGGAATTTTTGTAATTCCTCAATAAGAATTAAAGATGAAATAATTGTAAGCCTTGTCCGTCCTCTGCATTACTGCCCAACTGAAGTCTTTAAGATGACTCAAAACGTACCTCTGTATCAGACAAGCAAGAGTGCTATTCTGCCATTTCTTAGTTTTTGAGTAAATTAGTATTTTTTCGGCAAACAGTCCTGGCCCCTCCAATATTTTTCGTTCCTTGTTCCTATGGTCGTATGATCATGAACCTTTCTTCCACTCGCTTACTATACGACTCACTAGATCCACTGCTCTTATTCTTGTAAAAGCAGCGAAAGCTATATTGGTCGTTTGTCGTTATGCCTTTCAGTGCTACAGCGTCTTTTTGTATTTTGTCAAAATGCAGGAAGATTTTACAAAAGTAGATAGCAGGATTGGCAAGTCCATGTTGTTCACAGTCAGTGGATCAGGCGAACCACACAAGACCCAGCTTGGCGACTTACTTGTGCTCAGGCCGTTTATAGTCACACCAGAAGTAGTTAAGATGCAGTCGACACAGACAGGTAACACTTTTATTCTTAACTTTGATCGCCTTTTCTTAACATAAGTTTGTTAAACTTTGATTTATGGACATTTGGAAGCCACAGAAACCCTTGTACTTTACATTTGGTTGAGAAGAAGGGAGATCGGAAACATACCATGATGTGCATAAGTGCACTGTTGAGAAAGACGATAAACTATTTTCTCGTCCGTAATTGCTAAACAGATAGATCGCCTCGTTTTAATCACTTTAATTATTGGTTATAAGGTTGTTATAAGAGTAGGAGCATTTGTTATAGAAAAAGCAGATTAAAAGGTTATCAGTGATGTGCTCCAGACTATAGTTGTTACTTTAATCTGTTACGGTAGCCTAACATTCTCTTTCTTTTGGGGAGTAACTGAAACGTGTGTATCGGTTACATCCGTTTAAGTGAAAGGTCAGTGAATCTCTATTATGCCTAGACAACGATGAGTCAACTGCACTAGAACAAGTCCAGCTAATGAAACAGTAATAACAAGACAAAGTTTCAAAGATAAAACCTCGTACTTTACTGAGCATATATCCTAACTACATTCATATTTTATGATTCTAGAATAATCTATCATCAGCACATATTTTGCTTCACCAATTATAGTCACCCTTTTCCGACTTAGTTCTATGTCTAGCTTTAATTACTTCGTTTAAGCACCCGTTTTTCCTTTGGAAAGATGGATACAGAGCAAGTTGATACCCATAGTAGTGATACATATGAGGAAGACACATTACAGCTGGTAAATTTTTTGTACTTCCTCGAAATTTTTACAGTTATTCAAAATGATGACAATGAAAGAGAAGTATATGGAAAACGGAGATATCATGTCACTAGTATTGTACAAAGACGTTTTTAAAAATGGCCATTAAAATTTGCGACATTGCACTAAAAACATACTTAAAAGCTTTTTTCGTCTAACAATCTTCATAGTATGAAACGTCAGAATAAAAAGTATTTGTATATGGCAACCTATTTATACGAAACATGTAGCAAAACTAGTCAATTCTAGACAAGGAAGAAAACAATGAAAGAGAAAATGAAGAAACCAAACATAATTAAAAGAGTTTAAGTGAAATAACGAACTCTTTCTGCTTAAAAAGTACTGGTTAAAAACCAATTTCTAGATCCAGCCCCGGTTCCAAAAACGAATGAGAAAGAGGCTTTGTCGTTTGTCCTTTATCCCTCGAGTTTCGCCCGCCATTTCGTAAAGTAGTTACTTGACAAAGCAGAAAAAAATCTTTAAAGTAGCAATGATGGTAAGTCTAATACCGATACATAACCTAATACCTGGCTTTGTCTGTTGTGAGATCATAATTTCCTGCTTCTGGTAGTGGTTGCTACTTTTACCGCAGTCAGCAATCGATGTAAGGACGCTATACCAAATTAATTCTGATGGCTACCAAGTCAGTCACAGGTCAGTCATCTTTGCCTTTGGCTATATCTTTTTGACTTTCTACTATTGGCATTTTCAATGTCACTCTGTCAAAGCGGTCTTTACTATGCCCAACCAGTTACAATTTCGCTCTTTTTCACTTTCATGGATGTTTCCAATTTGAAATCTCTTCGAGATTTTATCCTTTTTGCATAGATGTATACAATTATCCGCTCATCTTATTTACCCATCTTCAAGTCTCATTTTTCGACGAATTGCTTAAGTTGCCGATCATGAAGGCGTCATTGTACTATGCAATTTTATTAACGCACTATAATTGTTACTGTAACTATTCCGCTTAATTATATATTCCAAATGATCAGTAAGCCGAACTTTCTTTTAATTTTAGATATGTTCCAATGGTTTTCTATTCATGGTTTCTTACTACGTCAGATATTCTAGTTTTACCACTGTGCTCTTAAGGTCCGACATATTAGTTAATTTAACTTGGTTCTGCTCCAGTAAGTCTCTTTAAAAATATCGGTAAAATTAGTAACGGATTTATCATTGGCGAGACACTATGGTGATGAAATTCAAATCTAAGGTTTACGTAAGTAGCGTTACAATGCGTTTTACCCAAAGGATATAATACAAGAAGCTTAAGTCAACTCTCTGAAAGTTACTTTTGAACTGGAAAGCATAAAAAACAAAATATCATTTATAATCCGTCCGTCTCCCTTTGGAAAATAGAGTTCTATCTACAAAGGAAATGCTCAACGTAATTCCAAAGAAAAGTCAAACCATAAAGTAACCACAATAAAGAAATCGATTGTACTTTGAAAATAAAAAGGTGAAGACTAGATGACAAAAGAATTCTACTCGTCAGACAGCGTATACAATTGACTTCGAATAGACTAATACTCTCTTAATGAATTTTTGGTTTATTTACTTCCCTGTCTTTCTCTTATCATTCAAAGTATTTCCAATAAAATCTTCCATTAATGTAATGTTTAGCTTATTGGCTTCAACGATTCTTCAGGACAAAGAAAAGAACAAAATTGATCTGATGAAGTGTGATATGGGGTCAGGGATTTTCAGTTCTTTAACATGCATTGCTAAATTTCTGTGATTTTTGGAGATCAAGAGGGTGCAGTCTGAGGTAAACCAACGACTTCCTTATTTTGAAAACAAAACATTAACTAAAGAACTATTGAATAAATTCTTGTTTTATATTGCAGAGTCGTCGAACAGGGAGCTGAACAAAAAACTATCGACAAAACATCGTAGTGCCATTCCACTGTTAAAACTGTGTCAAAAGAACAATCCAGCAATTCACTGCGGTTTGGTTACTGAAAGAAAAAGAGTCACTCCCTATTAGATTTTTAAGTATTCGTTACTATAGGAGTTAAAACATATCAATAATACCTTTACTCAAAATATTTAAGGTTGTGATTTGATTAAGTTTTACTTGGGACTCACAGATTTTGAGAAGTGATAAAAACATATACTGATGTTCCTGCATTTTTTTAAAAACGAAATCCTATTTTAGAGATGAACATAGTTTTCAGTTTTTAGTTATCAATCATTCCTGAGGCATGGTCAGTCTATCACAATTGCTCTTATTTAACTAAACTCTCAGGCATTTTGCACCTGGACAACTAAAAGGCCAGTAGCAGAAAAATTGTTCATAGGTGTTTTACAACAAATTTTCCCAAGGTAACTTTTCTGGTTCATATCCAGCCGGTCAATACCTGTTGGACACCTTGTGAGGTCCATTTAGAATGGCAGCGAAAATGTTTTGCTAGTCTAGAATTTGGGATTACGTTTACGTTTCTTTTATTCCAGAGGCAAATGCGTCACTTCCTAAATGCACAAGAAACTTTTGGAAAAATATCTTTTTGATTACAACTCTTACTTGACACTTTTGTATAATCTTATTACATACATACTTATTATTATAAGCGAATTCTTATGTCAAATTGGTCTTACATAATCATGATTCAGTACGTTTGGACATACAAGAATTTTCTATCATGAAAGTTTGACTTATGAAATAACAATATTTCTTGATTTAAGGCATGATTATCTATGTCAAGGTGATTTTTTCATATTCCGGACACTGTCGGAAAATTAGGAGTGTCCCGACAACACGACAACACAAGAAAAATGTCATCCATGAGAGTAGGTTAGGGGAGCACACACTAGAAAGAGCACACTAAAAGCTCACTTTGTAATACATTCTTAACACTTAGAGCACGCTACGATCGATAATGAGCATGCTAAAAATGGGTAAGTAGGAGGCTGGTCCACTGATAGCACTGTGTCTTTAACTTCCATAATCTATCCCGTAGGCGCTGGATGCTAACCAGGAAAGCATTATATACCATTTTTCATGTCTTTGGCATGAACGTTTCATGCGATCGAACCCAAACCCTTTCGCACGCAATGTGAGCACTCTACTACCATTATGCTATTGTTGTATTAGCTTAGCTTTGTGCTAAAAGTAATCTTTGCTTGAAATCTGCGTTAGATAAAATATCCACAACTACTATGAAATTTGATTGTTAGTTTCTACTTCATTTTATCAAAGCATCCTTCAGCATTACAGAAAAAGTATAAATAGAATCGGAGTCATGATACAGCCTTGTTGTTTACCATTTGTCAAAGGGATCTAAGAAATCCCTATAATTAAGAACATTAGCTTTCATACCTTGTGAAAAGACAATGTTCAGCATTTAGGGCTCGTTCGCACTGATGCAATAAAATCGATAAAGCTAACCCAAAGGTGGTATATGTTTTTCACGATGTTGCTTAATTGGCACAGTGCTAACACCAAAATTGTAAGCAGGATAAATTGCCACATCTTGACTAAACCATCAACAGTGTCATGGTAAAACTTTGGAGCAGAACGTTGGCATGAAAAGTAGGATTATCTAGCATGAAATAGGAAGGCTTTCCATCTCAACTGATATTATTCCCTTAGTCTTGTAACTCTAACACTGTAGTCCACAAATGCAGGCATGGTTAATAAGGTCCAATAATGGTGAGCGGAGAGTGTATGTGAGCTAGATGGAGAACTTCGATTACTAGGCTGTGATCTACATTCCAGTAGAATATCCTATAATAAGAAACCTTAATTAGATTCATCTTAAAGCAAAGTAATAAAATTCCTGAAAAGAAACTGCTTATATAAGTTTAAAAAATCCATCTAGAAGCCAGTAGAACTCTCCACAACAGTATAGAATGCTGTAAAACACAGTAGAGCATCCTAGAAGCTTTTAGAAGAAATAAAAGTAATTGGAACTTTCACCTAGCTTCATGTAAATATTGCATCAGCATTGTTCCGATAGCACAGGAAAGATTTCTAAAAGGTTCTAGACGTACATAGTCTAAAAGAATCCAGACTTCCAAGTTCAGACAAATCCAAACTATCACAGGATTTAAAACAGCTCAGTACAAACCCCAAATTGTAAAAACCCAAGTTTGTAAATTTGATAAATTCTTCTGCTTGATGTAGTTTTATCCATTTTGCTAAAATCAGTCATGTTTCCATTGCAAACCTGCCCTTTGTCAGGAATGCTGAGCTTTCAGAGCACTTTCTGGAGAGCCGTAACGATTGTAACTATGGTTAGATGTTATCGATTACATGCTTAATGATTTCATAATGTATATGTGGTTCTAAAATTTTTCCTTTGTTTGGCAGAAGACATGTACTGCGAGAAAGTTCGCAAAACTTCCTTGTTTTCTTTGCTTTAAGATAATCTCTAATAAAAGCATCTTTATAGTACTCAAAATGAATTTACTATCCGGATTACCTTAAGATGTTAATTTATTCCTCTACCCCTCAAAATATAGACCTCCTGAGGAATCGTATCCTAGTACCAGGAGCCTCCTCCAATGGCCATTGCTTGACGAAATCCTTTTCTTCTTTTTTCTCCTTTTTTTAGAGTTGATTTTGAAAAGAACTAGAGTAGTTTAGGACGCTTGGAAACGAGAGCTATGATCTCTTCATTAATAGCAATAGCGGAACGAAGTAGGAACTCAAAATGACCTTTCCATTTTTTCGAAATAACATTTGTCCCTTACGTGCTCAGTCATCGGACGAAAGTACAAGTGAAGGAGGCTAACGCGCAGTACCTTCAAATTTTTTTACGATCTTGTCCTTTAATATTGCAGCTTCTATGTGCAATATTTCATTAGGCCTTTCAATTGTATGTACAGTATGTCTCTGTCTTTTCGTAATAAATCTGAATTTTGAATTACATCCGATTGATTGCTGAGTAAACCAAACGCAGTAAGCTTCATCAGTATTTACTTGCAGAGTTAGGTATTACCAGGAAAACCTTAATGGAAATATTTAATGCCAAGCACCTCAGGTTGGCCTAAATCTCACTTAGAATAAGAATGTGTCTAAAACATTGAAACATCCAAACATCTAAAACAAAGAAACTCAAGGAGGTACCAAATCATATAAAAAAGTCATGTGCTTCACAATTTGAGGTATTATTGTCCCAAGTAAGCATCACTGTGACAGGAAAGTCAAACAATTACGAAGTCAACCTCCTAGAGTTGCTACAACTTGAGTTTATGATTCACCTTGGATGCCTCTTAAATTTAGAGCGATAAAATGGTCCTTAAATCCACCAAAATGTCTTAAAATCCACCAAGATTTTCCAACTATTTTTCATCTATTTCTAGAAGAATTGTGTCACCCATAGTTAAAAAAGTGGAAGAGCAGCTGCCCCCATGCCCCCGCTGAAGTAGTAATTGAACTGTAGCCCTTTTCAAAGCATCGTAGTTGGGTTTAGGGTATATTCACGACCTCAGTAGCCCTTTGTTGACCAACTAAGCCTCCCTTGTTCCTTTGAGGGACAGTTGACTTGATCTTTACACTGTTTGTTTTAAAGGATTACGTTTTGATGCAGGTTCACCATCAGTATAAACCTTTGTTCGAGTAAAAGCTCGAGTTCTGTGTCTGATTAGCAAATCAACTCTCGAATTAATGAACAGGTACTCCGAAGAATTTCAGACATTAAACTAACTAGCACCACTAAGGCATTCCCGTGATGATTTAATAGTTTTTGTCCGCTATAATTTCAAGTGAAAAAGGAGTTTTAAGTAAGATTTTACGGTAGTATTTCATGCAACAGTTTTCAGAGGCAAAATGTTGACGTGTTTAGAAAATAAAGACTTTTAAGATCTCTTGCTAGAAACAGGAATTGTCCTTTACTGCATGTATGAGCTTCACCTAAAAGATAGCATGTACTTAGAGTGAAGGAAAAATCGGGGAGGGGGGAGGGGCAAATGAAAATATTTTTAGGGAGGTATGCGTTCAATGTACCATGTTTTCACCACAACGGACCAAATATTGCGAAATAGACGTTGTCGGGGCCGATCTTGCATTTCCTTAAAGTTAGCGCATCCTGCGTCGCGCATTGTTCGGAAAGGAATTAAGCACGTACATTTCGTGAAAAAGTCATTGTCCTCTAGTTTCCCTCTCAAAGCTTCAAAAAGCAGTAAAAAATATCTTAGTTTACATAGTACGAGAATAAATCAAAGAAAAACCCTTAGTTTTCCTAGCTTTAACTAAATGAAAATATATCCGAACTAAACATAACTGTAACTGTCGTTAAAAAGGCATTAGGAACACCCATTCAAAGGCTCACCAAATTGGTTCTAAAGGCACGCAGACTCATACATACTCAATCATAGACCAAAAAACATAAGCCGACGTTTACTTAGTGATTACAAGTTGGACATCCGGCCTTCAGGAACAGATTACCTTTAAGTAGTTACTTACATCACCTTAGCTCCTTATCCTATTTGTATAATGAATGTTTGTGAAAGTGTGGATTCAGTTGTAGATGTAGGTAAAAGTGCTTGAATTTGATTAATTTATCAAAGTCTGATAAAGCACCCACTTCTGGTAGTTTTGCTAACTTTATAACAACATGCTCCGTTATCGCTATCGTTGGATCCGTTATCGCTATCGTTGGATCCGTTATCGCTATCAAATTGCTACTGAGACCAGGTGGTGAAATCATTTTGGGTCTGAAGCGCCAACACACCCATCATTTGGGCCCTAGCGAATAATTCTAACGTTGGTTATGTATAATATTTCAGTGGTCACAAAGGCAATCAAGTGCCCTTTCTTGAATATGGGGTTCATTCAGTTTGTCGTTTAGAGATTTGCTGAAGAATTGTGCTTGTGACCTTGAGACGTGATTCTCTGCAGACAGAACGAATGAGCAGACATTTGGATTCATGCAACTGATATCATGATCTCATAGCACATAATGTTTCATATGTATGAATTATGAATCATGGCATATTACATCACGAGTATTAGTGTGCCCTTGCGATGAATTGAAAAGATGGTGTTAAAAGCCATGACATGCATTCAAGTATTGTGTTGTTGTTTTGCACATTCTAATAACAAAATCGATTTTTGTACCATTTTTTCTGGATTAATGGATTAACCGGATAGATGTAGCGGGCTTCCAAATTTAAAAAGTGAACATATCCACGTTTCCTATATTATCTACCTCTCTGGATTGGGGAAAACATTGTTACATCTTAATATATCTACTTTTCCACCATACGAGAACACCGACAGCACTATTTGTAATGGACTTTTGCTAGACGTCAACTGTGTGTAAAATGCAAATTAAGGACTTTCAGTGATATCCATTATCTGCCGCATTGGTCTTTAAGTTTTACCACGTCAAAGTGATCTATTTTGACCACAAAGTTTGGGAAATGCATGATTTATTGAGGTAAACGTACCACACTGATAAATTATTTAAAGAGTATAAACCTTTATAGATTCAATCAAGCGTTTGAATAAGCTGCGGAATAAGCTAAATGTGTGCAAATGTTTGCTACAACACTCCGAACAACCAACCTCAACATCAAGAGCTACACAGCTCAAGGTAGGTTACCATTGCAAAACGTAATGGATTCATCCAGTCCTAGTAGTTGTGTAACCCATGGATTCTAATTACCCATGGGTGGAATTACCATTTTAAGTTATAGCAAACCTGTGCGAAATGGTAATTAATCCTTGAACTTCAAAACGGGAATCTCACTGATGCATGTAGTTTATTTATGGGTCACACTGGTACAAGGCTTCTCTATAGTCTATCCATTTCGAAATTTTCTGCATTATTCTTTCATATCTTTCAAAATATTTTATAGTTCATCTTTGCAATTATATTGTCCTCCTAATCTCGTCTTTCCTCGCCCAAAGTAGCATGCTATCAGTTCTATCATCTGTTGTCCGTTCTTGCTTATAAATGATCTTTCCAGCTTCAAGAGCAAGGGAACAGGTGTGTTTTAAATCCAATTTGGAGATTTGTAATCGCACACTTTGATTATTATGCTATTTAAATTCATCCTCTTTTCAAAAGCAACGTAAGTAAAAACTACATTTCATTAACATAACTAAATTTTATCCATTGCTAAAAATTACCCTGCAGCAATGCAATGGAAGGAAAGTGAATTGCAAACTTATTTTGTCGGAATAGGAATTCCTTGTCAGCTATTATTTTGTTGGCGTTCTCATGAGTGATGAAGTTTTCTTGAATTTATCATGAAAGGGAATAGGTCTTCATTAACAGAATATGGTTTCGGAATGCGAGAAAGAAACACAATGATAAAAGATAATGGTTTAGGAATTCATCATCTATATTATTCAAGTACGGGATCTTACACATGCATTATTGGACTCTCTCTTAAATGTTGTTTTCCAGTTGGGTTGGAGCTCTTGTAAATTCCCTCAATTCCATCCATTGAATTAAAAGTATAATTCGTGGTCCAATTTGCCCTACTTTGGTACTTGCATTGTCCATACTTTCAAAAGTTGAAGTAAGTTGTCGTCTCTAATACATACAGTGATCTGATAATTCTGTCCTACACACGACAACCTTGTATGATTAGGGGAAATTACGATTGTGGAGAGCAAAATTCATGAGTGTTTAAAACATTGCACTTTGAAATTCATTTGCTTGTTAATGCTTTCCTCTTACTTATGGTCTTCGTTTCATCAATGACATGTAGAAGTCAAGAAGGTGGTCTTTTGTTAAGTAAAAGCGTGATTATGACCATCGGGAGTGTCGAACGTTATCATATCAAGCCCAACTGTAATTGTTATTTTTGATTATGGTCATATTCTTGAGTTGTTCTTCTTTTACTTGCAAAGCCCTTCGTGTAGTGTTCACTTGATCTTGTTACTACTGGGTCAGGCGACCCTCACTATTTGGAATATTTTCCGCTTTTCTGATTTGTTACATTTTGCAGTATAGCATCTTGAAAATAATGACATTCTTTAGTTTAAAGTACATGTTTCGACTGAACTTCAGTCGTCGTCAATTTACAAGTAAGTTTACAGGCCTGTAATTTATGTCCTACGCTCAAAGCGGCTAAAACAATCTAGGTTAAAAATGGCTTATACAAAAGATCCTATTCAAATTGCCATTACAATATGTAGCATGAAAATGTTAAGTACAATAAAAGCAAGTCTAATTACAATAACTACCATTGAAATATGTAGAATACAATGTTTACTACAGTGAAAGACTCTTAATACAATAAAAGGAAGCCTACTTACAATAAAAGGGTAAAAGATTCAGACCTAAGTGCATGATTCAGGCTATCAAAAAGGGTTACATTAACATGATCAAGCTGCTTATACTTTTGAGCCATGTAAGAGTGACGTCTGATTTAGAATGAGCAGTCGGCACGGGTGTCGATAAAAGAACCAATGTAGTCGAAAGATGGAAAAGCTCCCAGTTATTATCCAACGACCAGAAAACGGTTTCATTCTACTTTTGACCAATCACGACAGTCTTGGTGTTGTTTGCATTCCACAATTTAACTCTTCTTGTATTTTTACTCTTTACTTTATAGATGGAAGCAGTCATATCATCCTTATTGGAGCAAATCAGAGTGGTGTCATCTGCGTATCTTGGATTACACTTTTGCATGCCTCCAACATTTATCCTCTCTTTAATACCATACAAGGCTTACCTCGTGATATACACCGCATAAATACTGAAGAGCAGAGGAGAAAGTATGCAGCCATGAAGGACTCCTCTGCCGATGCCAAAGCATTCAAAAATGCTATTTGCAGCCTGGAGGACTCACTCTTGACTGATATACAGTGTGCTTAGCAGGTTCACCTTGCGAGGAGGAAAGCCCATGAGCTCACTGACTTTTGACACCTAGTTATGTTTAACACAGACAAATGGCTTTGAGCAATCAATAAAGCATAGATACAATGGCTTGTTTCTTGCTCTATGTCTCTCAATAATTTTCCTTATGTTGATTCTAAGACCACGTGTACCTCTACCTGATCTGAATCCAGCTTGATCTTCTGCAATTTCCCTGTCCATTATAGTTTGAATCCTTGTCTCAATGTTCTTCAACAGTATTTTACTTGCATAAGGCATCGAGCTGATGGTCCTGTTGCTTTCACGCAGTTTAGTGTCACCTTTCATTGGCAGCAGAACAAATAGTGCTCTGTACTAGTCTATTGGCTATTCACGCTTGGTCCAGATCTTTGAACAGAGCTTCTACAATAAGGTGATTTGGGTGTCCCTGGAGCCTTTGATCAATTCGGCAGGTATGTCATCAGTCCCAAGCAACTTCCCATTCTTGAGTTTTCGATTAGGCCATTCCGCTTCAAAGAGCAGCAAAGGTAATTAATCTGAGCTTAGTTGTTTAATGCTCTGCTAGAAACCTAGTCCTGTTGAGGATCTGCCAAGTCTCCAAACAGTGACACCTCTTCTCCTTATAAATTCACAAAGAACACCTTGGAATGAAATTTCTTACGTTTTTATGCACAACATTCATCATTCTTATTGGAGGGTACAGCCCAGCGAGGACGAGCTTCTGAAATCCCAGCGACTGGTGCCAGCAAAGGTCACGCAAAGTTTTTTCTCGACTGATTCTTTTCTCAACTTTGTCGTGAATGTACTTATAGTCAATACGTTAGTCTATTCCGACTTTTCCACTACATATTCATTTTTACTACACCTCAGTACATATCACATAGCTTTGAATTCTCTGAACAGTGACGGTCTTCACTCATTTTTGGACAAAAACTCATTTGCAATATCACTGATATTCAGTGCGTCAGTTTTCTCTTTGTGTACATTGAAAAATATAAATTGATTCAACTGACTCTGCTCCAGGGCTGACGTGAGAAATATTTCTGATCCTTATCAGAGGACTAAAGGAATGCTTTCTAACTGCACTTGTGGCTAATATGACAAGAATAAGTTTGATTAGGGTAATCACTTGATTATATAGTGCCAAGTTTCCAGCTTGTTAAGTTTTCAACGTTTTCACAATGTCCATAAAAGTAATGTCACTACCTCCTTCATGTAAACACTTCAATGAACTCAACTATGTTTCCAATGAGAATGATAGCAAGTGATGAAAATCACCGATCTGATTGATCAGAAGTGCTACGAAACGCTTATGATTTGCTTCAAAAAGAGCAACATCAACAACAACAACAATCAGCTCAAAACAGATCAATCAGTTTTTTCTTGTCTTCGAAAAGTATAAAACAAATTGCAGATTTTTGCATTTTTATTCAAAAATAGAAAGAGGAGATGCTATGAAATTCAAAAATTCATACACTGTGCTTTTTGTATATGGCCTGTAAACTGTTCTGGAATGTTGGGTCCCAGTTGGTTGGGTGCCGTCAAAAATATCGGGGGTATATCAGCGTTCATATTCGATTTGTTGCTTTAAATTTCATTGAATTTCCTAAAGTCTGCTAGGTCTAATGTTTTGGACTGTTTAACTTCCTTGTTCTTGGAAGACCATGCGAGAAAGCCTTTACTGGCTCTGTTTTTCATTTGCAGGTCTAGGAATTTAGCACTCACAAGATTTCGTTCTTTTCTTTCTTTTGGTAAGATGCTTCTCTGTAGTTTCTGTGATGGCCTCTTTTCTGCCGATAGACTCAGTTATTTCGTCCAATAGTATAGCAGAGAAACAAACGGTTTGTAATAACTACTTAATATGTCAATGCGTCAAGTTCATGATGTTTTTTAAAATTGTTACATTTTTCTCCCTTAATTGCTGTATTTACGGTAAGTAGTCTGTTTGGTTATGGATAGATAAAGCTAACGCTAAGACATTCCCAAGAAAATTATGTCCATGAACGGCACTGTTTACTATGTCTGTTTGAGGATCCATACTTGTGAGTTACTTAGTTAATAATATTGTAGTAGTTAATAATAATGTACTCAGTTCATCAGTAGTTTACGATGTCAGGACTAAGTTGCAATTTTATGTACTTTTTCTCTTACGAATTTCTGTGATAGTATGATGACGGTCACTTAGGATTTCACCTTACAAACTTTGGATTAAAGAGGTCTTATATTCCTGTAGAAAATGCTTGTGATTCTGTCGTGTGTTACTACTTGTTGAAAGTATCGAAGCTATGGGAGTACAATAATAAGAGGAAAAGAGAGTGATATATCTTTTCTGCTCGTATCCTTTAATAATGGCAGGAAGAAGAGAGAAAACTGTAGAAAATAGATGGTTGGAGCATACAATGGGAATGAATTAAAAGAGATTACATAAAGTATAAGTAAGTTGTAAACATAAAAACAAATAGATACTGCAGAAGAGGTAGACGAAGTTATAATCCTACATTGTTTGTATTCTTATACAGTTGTCCACTCACATTAGGCATATAATATCCTGACCCTCTACTTATTTTGTAATCTTGATATTTCTGTCTTTGAAGAGTGAGGGACGAAAATGGCTTTTAGATGTTGCTCAGATTTATCAAAGATAACTGAGGTGACGTACCAGTCATTATTCAGCAAAATATTTTAACAAACGATCTCCTTAACTGCAAGCAAAATAGTTCTATCAACTGCAAATTGGAGTAGGCATTTTTAATATGCAACTTTAACATGCTTTTTACGCTCATTAAGCTCTTTACGTAATCAGCAATGACATATAGAAACCAGATGTTCCATCGTTTTAGAAAAGTTACAATAAGTTACCTTATTGCCTCCACGTGTGAGAACCGCTTCTATCTTGTTTGTCGGCTGTCACTTTCTAGTTATCAGTTCCACTGCCCGCTCAGGCTCCAGCTTAGTTCGTTGGTTAATCACACTTGCTAGCAAAGGTTTCCGATATATCTATAAGCATCCCTTGATTTCACTTCAAAAAGTGTCATTGTGTGTAGCTATTAGTTGCCGATATTTGACCTTAAAGGAAAGGCAAATAACGACTACCAAATGAGGTCTTGTTTGCAATGTATCTTGTTGGGGATAGTGTATGATATCATGCGAAATGTAACGTAAAAAGAATTGTCTGCTTTGAAGTGACGGTTACATCTGTTTCAAGAATTACATTTTCTCTTGTTGCTAGATGTAAGATTGCGATACAGGACAATAAGGCGAAAATTGACTGTTTGGGATAGTACTCAGTTTGATATGTTGAAACCGCCGTTGTCTCGATTTTTTCCCATACGAAGGATGGTGAGAAATCGTTATTGACAAATGAAGGATAAGGTACAGTAAGAACAAATTCCCTGCGGATTTTGCATGTTACTGCAAAATTTAGTAAACTCAATCAGCCTCTTAGTTTATTCACTCGTAATGATATAACAATAATATCCTGTAAAACAACTGACTTCACATATTACTCTTTCTCTTTTACTTTGGAATAATAGAAGTATTTGATTACATGATCAACACAAAGTCAGAAAGAAAGAATTTCTCTATCATAGAATTTTAGCTTCGCTAATGACTTTATTGTTAAATGTAATGACCAAATTAATCAATCTTTCTATTCAAGTCTATTAGAAGTGAACCATGAAATGCTAAATCTCAAACTCAGTAATTACCACCATATCTTACGTCTAGCTCATTGCCATTTTGTGTACCTTCTTGCCACTACATTTTGTTTTGAAAAATCTTTTCAAACCCTGTTTCGATTCTACAAAGGTCGTTAATTGCATGTGGTAAACCATGCTTTTCCTCCCCAGGTTTTCAGCAGGCAATAGTAGACATCGCTACTCAGTGTTCTGTTAAAAACAAGCAATTTAGACTTGACACGATAGCGCAAGTCGGGAAGCCTTAGAATATATATCATTTATATCATTTCCCTATCATGTAAAAAAAGGGATGCAAACAATGGTTTCTTTTTCCCACGTAGATTGTACCCTCCAATAAATTGCAGTTTACAAGGTATGTGTCAGTTGCCAAGAGCATGATTTTAATTGATGGATGTAATCATTTCGCACCCTCTCATAGCTGTAAAATACTTAATAATAAATGTAATAATTTGTTCCTGCTACGGTTTTTTATATCATGCTGGTTAAACTGTCTGATAAATTTGTTTGTAATAGACATTGTCACGCTTATTAGCAGATTGTATTTGAAGGATTACTGAGTACTTCAAAATGCTCGTTTGTACTTGTTTTTAGAGTCCTCCATCGAAGTAACGCTCCGTGATGCTGTGTTTAAGTCACCACAAAAGTAGTGCTTAATTTAGTTCTGTGTATATCCTTGAATGGGTATTACGATAAAATTCTCTCATATTCTTTGGGATTTAAGAAAATAGTAAATAGAATAGAATATCAGTACAATGTAGAGAAACTTTAGAAGCAACAATAAACTTTAAGATAGTCACACCCAAGTTATAAATATGTCACTATGGTTTTCGAGCCATTCATATCTATCTCCGCTAAAGATAAAAGGAATTTGTACAAACCGATAGACTCGATGTGGTTTCCGGCAGTTATATTGAATACAGATAATATCATGTAAACAATGAGATCAACCTCACCCTAAATCAGCTTGCAGATTAGACCTGCATCCATGATATAATTTCGAACTAAATAATATCATTGTTTGCCTTCAACATCGTTTAGATATCCACAGTAGTTTGTTATTCTTGTAAGGATAAGACAGTCTTGAGTCCAGAAAAATTGATGTTTAAGATCAAAGTTCCTTCTTATCCTCTATGCTTGAACAGTTTTGTGGGTAACGTATGGTCGAGTCGAGAGATCTGAAATCTCTAAAAATCAGCTGCAGATCGAATTTCCAGTGAGCAATGACACAAATCCTAAAAAGATTCAAATGTTCTTCTTAGTAATCAAGGGCCATGACCCAAATCATTGCAACACTTACTAACTAATATCAGGATTTTATCTATTACAATTCTTCCAGCTCAAATGGCGTATTGAAACAAATAGAACAATCCCGAAAACAAATGAAAACTACCTGTTTACCACATGTCTGTTTGAAAAACGAACTTTCGAACAGCATAAAAAATATCGGGGAATATAGAATTATACATATATTATTTAAGATTTATTTCGTTGCTTATGAGCTTAAAAATGGATGACTGAATAGACCCCCACGGTCTGGGTATACGGACGGAGAGTAAACATGAGGCTGATAAAGACTAGTATGTTTTCAGTTAACTCGAAAGATTCATGGATTCAAAACCACTTGATTTTCTCCTGCTTTTAACAGAGCGTGGAAAGGACACCTGTATTGGCTATGTTGTTGGTTGTCCTTCAATGTAACTTCTAATTGAGGTTATTGATTACGTCTAGTACCTCTCTTTAGAGAGTTTTTTGCTATGAACAAGACAAGTAAAACAGTCTCGAGTTTCAAATAATCTGGGTGGATGGAATAAACGGGGTGGGTGGATAATATCCTTGCGAGGAATAAACGGGGTGAGTGGAATTTTTGCTCAAAATAAATAAACGAGGTTTTTGGAAATTTATCTCACTTATTACTGCAAAGAATCACAAAATGAGAGCCACAAAAGGATCCTTTAAGTTGAATACCTTCTCTGTAGTTAAACATTTATTCGAAACTCGACGCAAAGTACAAATCAACAATACAATTTAAAATAACAACAATAATCAAACACAAATAAACTTCGCAAAGTTTAAGATTTGTTTTCAATACGATTTTTAAATACTTCTTTGTGCTTCAATGTAGGCGTTTTGGAACTTTTTTTTTGGCCGAGGAAACTCTCACTTGTGTCCATTTCTAGTCCATTTGCCATGGAATCAATGAACATCGTATCTTTGTGAATATCAGGGTAAGCACACCGGTTACTCAATGGTACAATCTCTGACACCGTGGTTTCAATCGCCGATTCTTCGGGCTGGAAAATTTGCTCCTCGTTTAAAATTCATTTTCAAGAATAAACCGTGTTCATGAGGAAACATTTAAGTGATAAAACAAGAAGCCAATGCAGTCTTTATTTTGTCAGTGCTTGTTAATGTTATTGAAGCTATTTTTTACGTGCTTCCTTTTCTAAAAGTACCTTCTAGCTACTTCGCAAGTACGCCCACATTAAACTTGTGAGAAACAAAAAAAGAAAGAGCTCTCTCCAGTTGAAGTTCTGGCTGGGATGGGTGGAAAATGTTTCAAATTAAAATTAACTGGGTGTGTGGAATAGACTTATCTTGGGTGCAATTTTTCTCCGAAATCATCAATTGTCCCACCCCGATTATTCGAGACTCGAGAGTACTTGCTTTGGAGGTAAAATACAGAAGCTTTGTCTTCGCCGTTCATTTGAAGAAGAGAACGCTCCTTCCGCGAATTGTCGGCCAAAAAGGAAAATTTTGTAAGTCAGTATGATCAAGTAAGCGTTTAGGTGAATAATCGAAGGCAGAAATTAATTTGAAGTAGTATTTTAAAGTGCACTAAACCAAACATAGTCAGTTCTCACTGTGACTGGATGGAAATTGTAAATCCCGCTTTACTGTCACGTAATAAACTTCTAGGTATATTACACAAGATAATTACTGGCTTGTACCTGTAATTGCTATTGTCAACATCATGTAGTTGCTGTCAACTGATTAACTGTTTTTAAGATGGTTTTTAACCAACAATTTTTCACTCCTAATACGAGACATCAGTCCCCTTCATTTGCTCGAAAATTAGTCCAAGGTATACTTTCCCTAACTTGATAAAGGATAGCTACAAGTTGCAGAGGATGTTTGTTCCATCAGATTATTGTACGTTGATAAATAGCTTAAAATAATAAATTAGGCTTGGTGTCCAGGACAGAGCCCTCTCATATATAAAATTAGTTAAAATCATTTAGATTAATTGAAATACACAGGTACTATTTACAGTGACAGCGTAGACATCTACAGATCAAGAAAGGCACAATAGAGTAAAAACTGATTCGTGAAATGTTGATTCATGTTTCACTTATTATTCTGTGTAGTTGAGAGCTCACATTTGTCGTTAAAAGCTTTCAGAATACACCATTCGAATTTCGAACGATTAGAGATGTCTAGATGACATGTAACTAAACTTCAACGAAAAATCTAGTTAACTTAGAAAACTATTTCTCAACTAAGGTATCTTTATATTTGTAAAGGGAAAAGAGAAGAATTCTGTTTACGTGAGAGCTTTAATAATACTTATTTGCAAAATTGCATTTTGACTCTTCATCTAGAAAAAGACCTTCTCTCCCTATGTTATACAGAGATACGAAATTGGTAATATTACTGTTAAGCATGAACGTTAGAGCAAACTTGAAGCTAATCCATATATATTGATTGAAATCGTTTTATCATATAATCCTGGTATCGTGTATTTGTTTTACTCCTTAATATTTTACCCCTGTAAAAGTTATCTACCTTCGCTTATGGTGGATGGATGGGGGTATCAAACAAGCATGAGAGTAAAACTAATACTTTTCAATAAGGACTTGCCGGTACAATAAGCCACGTACTCAAACATTTACATAATCAGGAAAGCTAGCGACAGAGTATTTAATAAAAAAAGTATTTAAGAAGTGCATGTCTTTATATGAGTACGGTCCTGTCCGGGTAAGAGCTCTGGGGAATAAAGAGGATTAAATTAGTGTATGACTGTCAGTTAAAGAGAAAATTCTCAAACAGAGTTGACAAAAAGAACAAGAGATTTAGTACACTTTTGTACAAAGCTCAATTGCAATCGTTTGTCAAAACGATAGTTGCCAGCAGCCTCAACCCTCTAGTGGTCAACATTAATTTATTTTTCAGGTGCTTTGCCTCAACAGTGATTTAAGCTGTGTATGTAAACCTTTATCCTTCAATTTCCCGCAAACTGTCACCTGCTCTAGCTTTTTCTTTCTTATTACATATCCAGAGCATTGCAGCTTTACCATTTTGACGAGATAGCGCATAATTACCGTCATAAATCAACGCCCATAAATCTCCTGGGAAAAAAGACAGAAGGATCCTGTTTCCAGAACTTGATAACGTGGTGCAAGTCGGAGTATGTGTCAGAAATAGCTTTAAATTGACTAAATCTGTGTAACGGTCCTTTGTGAAGGATAATGAATTATATAGATATGAAACATTTATATTTGTTAAACTGAAATCACCTTCTACGAAATAATGATAGCTTCCTAGAAAATTTCTGGACAAAGAACTCATGATCAATGATTTCGAAGGAACCACATGTCAAAATAATTAGTGAAAGTATGTTTTAAGATACTTCATTACTTTGTCCATTCTTGCTTTACATAATGACAAACATCCGTCACTTTACTTTAAGGACTGACCCCTTTTTAGCATTGAAAACTGTGGATGGAAACGAAGTTGAAATATATATGAAAATATGCAGGATGCTTTATGAATAGGGTGGAGCAATGCAATGAAACACGGAAGGGTTAGTAATGACAAACAGCATGTTATTTGTTGTCTTTATGTAGTAAACATCTGCTTGCTCTCAGTATCTAAGGAAGTTAACATAGTCTAAAGACAAATGTGAGTACATCATGGTGATATTTTCAAATTTGCTTGTTTCAACTAAAGTACTCAAAGAACTATCATGACTACCACTGAGCACATACGAAATATGAAGGAAGATCGCCGGGTAGGGGGTGAGGATGGGGATAGCTTTTATTTGATTAGAACAACATATTCGTTTCAAAACGATATAGGCTAGATTATGAATTATGTAGTTCTTATCATCACAGAAGCGTAAGGAAAACTGATCCAAAAGATCTAAAGAATAAATGTAAAATTTAGTCATATAAAAGTATGAGATAGAAGTTAAACTAGTTATCGAGTATGACAATTTTGAGTTTACTTTGACTCTCTTTTCATATTCCTTTCTGCAGATAGTGTCTATATGCATATCTACTTACATGTACGTTATTATTTATTTAGACAGTTCTGCTTAAGAAATTGAATAAATAAGAAAGGTTACAAGTAATTCATCACTTACATGTAGCAGCAACGAGAAGCGTCAGTTTAAACAAAACTGGCCGGTTTTAAACTTGCAGTAACAAACATAAATGTTAGCCAAATCGTACACAATTGCCAGAGCAAGATGACGGATTACCTTATGCTGGCGTTGATTGAAGGGGTGTTCATGACAGTAACGTGACGGATAGTGAGGGTCGTTCATTCTAAAGAGTCTAGCTTCAAGAATGAACCATGGAAACTGCAACCTTTATCTAACAAAAATTAAGATCATTTCTTTACAATTTCTCTGCAGTTTGTGTACCGTGTTAGGGAACTTAAATTGCATTATACAAATTTTTATTAAATACCATAAATTATTTTAAAGACTTTTCTTATTCCAATATTATCATCCTTGTGTAACTTTAAGTCTAAATCACTTCATAATGACCAAGTGTTTTGTCAAAATCAGTAATTACATCAGATATTACCTACTGTTGGTCAATGTCCCAACTTACATTGTGTGAATGAAGTTATTGCCAAACTGTGCCAAACATTGGAAGGATATTCTAATTATGCACGTTTTCTCTTAGAAATAAATCATTTTTCAGAAAAGCTGAACTAGCTCTTGGCCTTTCTGTCCAGAGCATAGAATCGTGTATTAAGTTCTATCAACTTCTGTCTTTTTCTACGATGATTCTAAGATGACGAAGTAGTAATTCTTGGAAAACGAAAACGTGGAGAAGGCCTAGTGTACGATCTAAATACAATGCCACAAACAGATGCTGAAGTTTCTAGGTAGAAAAAATTATTTGAAGCTTCCAAATGTGAGAACTGTTCACGAAAGCGAAAAAAGTCTCGTATGTTTCCAGTACATAAACATACTTGTGGCCACAAGTATTTACTTTCGTAAGTTCATACTTGCTACCTCTACAATCATTCTGTGTCGTCGAGAGTTATTCTATGTAACATATCTCTTAGAGAACGACGTTTATAGAATAACTGGCTGTCACAGAAGACCACGCTAAATACAGGTTTCCATCTCTCCTCACACAATCCAGATATACGACTTTTCTACAATAGATTGGAGGCTTTATCATGTTCGTGCATGCAATCATTATTGAGAAGGAGACAATATACATAAGAAGCGGGTTTTCTCGAAAGGCTGAAAGCGGCGTTTTAGGAGCGAGGAAAAATCCGTCCCTCATAAGCTGAAAAGAAATTGGCAATTAAAGCTCAAGCCGAAGATGGCAACTTTGTCGCGAAAAGACGGTAGATTTTCTTGAAAACGGCTCAGCACCTGAAGTAATAACAGGGTTTGGACACATGCTAGGATGGTTTAGGGGTAAAAGGAAAAAAGTATTCAGCGGAAACCCTACATCTGGGAGGAGTTTAATCGGGCTCTTCTATAGGTCACTCTGGGTTTTCCAATAATGCTGTCTAAAGGCTGATTGTATTTAGGGATGGGTTAATATAGCATAAAGACAGGGTATATTTAGGGATTATTAAAGGAAGATAGGCTTTTATTGCAGAGGGTCATTCAAAAGTACGCCGGCTTTTATTAGTGGAAATGCAGAAAAGAAGGCGAAACTTTAATAATTATGTTTAACGTTCAAAATATGTAAAGATACCATATCTAAATATTTTTGTGTGAAATGTACTTGAATCAATGCAACACACTAGAAGGGGTATGGCCTCAACTCAGTACTATGCAATATTTAAGTCTTCTTAAAATTATGTAATCTGTCCAATCAACTTACCCGCAGTTTGTTAACGTCGATTTCGATATTGCCTTATTAGATCAATAAATTGAGGAGCGTAGATAATAGATAGAATAAATAATACAGAAGTATTACATTTAGAAAATAGAAGGAAGTCCGGTATCTTTACAAATTCCGTCAACCCACCGTAGCCTCCCAGGCAAATAAACACAGGTTTTAACGAGAGGTTTGAAGTTGGAAACTGATGTACCTCCCTTGAATTTCCGTCACGGAACTGTGATGCAACTTTGGCAATGCTACAAGTTACAAACGATCAGAGTAGGTGTTAAACATTATAATACAAGGAATAAGATTCAAGGGCCCATTGCCATTTGCCTAATGCTGATATCATTATGTCATTTAGTTTAAGTAATAAAATACTATTGTCAATGCTGATATTATCGGCATCTGTCAGTCATGTTTGAACTTCTACTACATCACTTATAATCATTATTCGTTTTTATGACATTGATCCCTTGAGTCTGCTGTGAACATTAAACTCCAAAATTCCCCTGCCCATAACTGAATTGAAGAAGCAAATCAAATATTGGAATATATTTTAAAAGCAAATTAAATACGTTGTCATTGGTTTATAGCTGTGTGAAATTATAATGGTCAAAAAGAAATGAATAGAGTCAAGGAACACATTACTTGTTGCACAAAATGCAAATAATTAGCCTCGCTCAGGTTTGGTACTGGTTGCCCTCTTACATGGCTGTTTAATTGTTTGAACAAGGGTAACATTGTGTCAAAAATTGGTGAAACCCAAGAAGATGCGTCCACTGCCTTAGTAATACCATCAGCAGTCGTAGCATTAACCTCATCCTGCAAGCTTATGGCTTTCCTGTTCATAAAAAAGAAGGCCAGTACAGACAGAATTATCTTCCAATCCCTCTACTGCCAATTTTTGGCAAAATGTTTGAAAAGATCATTTTTGATGCACTCTTTGTGACCATGGCTCATAATACCACACCAAGCTGGTTTGAGACCTGGTGATTCAACCAACTTTTAGCCATCACTTATAAAATCTACAGTGCTTCTGAGGACTTTCCTTCTAAGGAAACAGGAGCAGTCTTTTTAGACTTGTCTAAAACATTTGATTGAGTTTTGCATGAGGGATTAATTTATAAGCTCAAATCTAGTGGCGTATCTGGTGATCTCTTGATCTTGATCCGTAATTTTCTGACTAATTGCCAACAGTGTTTGAAATTGAAAATGCTCACGGTTGGCTATTGTATCTGCAGGGCTCTGTTTTAAGTCCACTGTTCTTTCTTGTTTAAATGACTGACATCGTTGAAAGTGTTCACTGTGATATCAAACTTTTTGCTGACGACACTTTGTTCTTCTCTGTTGTTCAAAATGATAGAAGCAGTGATGAGCTAAACAGGGTTCTTGAGCATTTGCGATTATGGTCGTAGCAATGGAAAATGCACTTCAATGCGGACAAAACTGAAGAACTGATGTCTTCTACCAAAAGGAATATACTCTTGCATAATCCCTTAAACTAGAAAATAATGATATTGACAGAAAAACGGAGCACAAGCACATTGGAATGATCCTGGACTGTCAGTTAAATTTCCAAAGCGAGAAGAGGTATAGGAATAATAAATTACGTTTCTAAACACGTCTCTAGAACTGTACTTGATCAAATTTTTAAGTTTTATGTAACACTCCATATTAACTATGGCGATATTATTTACCATAGGTATGACCCAGATATGAGATTATATTTCACCAAACGACTGGAGAAAACCCAGTATCATGCTCCATTATCCGTAACTGGTGGATGAAAAGGTACAAATGGGCAAAAATTCCATGATGAACTTGGTTGAGAAGATGGTACAGACATTTGTCCTATTTTTATAATCTGCGGAAAACAGGTACACCTGGGTACCTCTTCAATGAAATACCACCAGAACATGAACAATCTTGCAACTTAAGACACCCTCGCGTGTACAACCAAAATGTTAGCAGAACTATTCTTTTCTCGTACACCTACTTCCAAAACTTTCTTTATGAATGGAATCTAGTAGATCATAACATCAAAAGTACTCAGTCCGTATCCGAATTTAAACTTAAACTACCTTCAGTTATAAGGTCACATAAAACCCCCTTTACCATGTCTTTGATTTAGAAGGTATCAAAAACTGACTATGAACTTTAGTCCATTAAATGGATTCCGATATAACTTGATTGTATCAGCCTAGCTTGCATGTATGGAAAAGGCATTGAGGATAATAAACATTTTCTCCTGCATAGCAACCAGTTTGACTTGATGCAAATAGCTCTTTCGTCAGCTCACTGGCTTAGGTATAACTGAATAAGATGTACTTTGCAATTTGTTTTCGTTTAGGAGCCCAGATTCAAATGTAGTTGAAAACAGAACGGTTATTGAAGAAACTATTTTATTCACTATAGCAACAAAACGTTTCAATTGAATGCTAGGAAATAAACAGCAGCGCCCCCCTTTGCATATCATTGTTAGTTTCAGGAAAGTAACTTGGCACCAAGTAATCAATTAAATCATGAAATCTATAAATCCGATTGGATTTCAGAACATAAGGCTGGAAAGTTACGTTGTCCTATTGATTTTCTTGCTTGTCAAGGTACCAAGCTTAGATTTCGTATGTTTTGCTCTTGCATTCTTTTGTATTGTTGTTTGCTGTTATATCAAAATTCTAAGTGTCTTCCAAAGTAGGAACCAGATGGCTTTGTGCCCTTTCCTGTTTGAATGGCACAGTAGAAATCATTTAGTGCTTTTTTAAATTATTAAAAAAGCTTATAGTTGAATCTCCCAATTAATCCCCCAATCTACTGCTTTATGCGTGATAATTCAATACTTGTATAGTGTGGACACATATTCCTTTATGGTTTTGTTAATAGAACTTTTCAAGCTATTGGAATGGAAATGAAACTGTTTGGTTTGCACTGTTGGCAAACGATACAAAACTGAGTGCAACCGAGTGTTACAGAGTGTTACTAAGCAGAGACAGTCTCTTTCCAGAACAATATCCCAAATGTTGAAAACTCCTTTTGACAACGTGATAAAAACCCAAACGTTAGTAATTCAAGTAGACAAGAAATTATTCCTGTACAGTGGTGATTCTGCAATTATCTCTAAGTTTTAAAGTTATCACCATAAATCAAGGGAGGTTTTTCCTATTTTTATTTGTTTGATCAATGAAAGAGTAACAGTGAATAACACAATGGTTTTGTCCTTAGTTCTGATACAACAGGTTGTCGCACCATCGTCTCTGAACTTGCAATACAGTCAGTCAGCATCACACAAGCAGCTTCGAAATGAAAAAATAAACTAAAAATTTCAACCTCGTAAGATAGGACACATATCAACATACCGTCTTAAATGCATGTTTAAGTATAATGCTTATGCGACCTTGATAATAATTATCAAACTATATAGCTTGTAAAACTTCATAAAAAATGCTTTCAAATATTGTTATCTTCATGGTTTTAATCTTTGAATTCTCTTTCCTTTCCATGTTACAAAAGTTCAATATAATAACTCTCCTTGAAAATTTGCGACATTGCGCTAAAATCATACTTAAAAGCTTTTTTTCGTCTGACACTCCTCAGAGTATGAAAC
>JANTCA010011969.1:0-26894 GCA_024741275.1 Chironex yamaguchii | reverse complement strand
ATGGTTGGCTTGAAGCAGACCACAGGGCTGCATTCTACTTTTTCTGTAGTGTTTGACCGTGAACAGCAACGGCAAGAGAAAATCCGCCCGAGATTTTGGCATCTGGGCATGCGTAGTTCATACTGACTGTCGCTGACATCAGACGATTCCCCCTCATTTCTTGGGCAAAATTGAATCTGCCCGTTATCTCAAGAAATAACAGGGAACCTTGAGTGCAAAACGTTCAGCTCGGTGTTACTGTGAAAACCTATCAGAGATATCACCCCACTTAAGCAAATTACCACCAACCGCCACAAATAGCAAGACAGATATATCTAGCTTTTTTTCACTGTTCTTTGGTTTACTGACTTTTTTGTCATTTTGTAAGGGTACTTCTACAGGGTGCAAACTTAGTTCTTGCATATGGAAGGAGATATGGTTTTGTAGGAAGAAATGGATTGGGTAAAACAACACTGCTTAGAGCCATATCACGGTAAGTCATTTATAATTGTCTAAGAATGCGTAGCTGTTCTAATTATGCAAAATTTCAGATAAAATTGATAATATATTGCACCCTAATTATATTGGATCGCCTTCTCAGCACTGTAGTACCAAAGCTATCATTGCAAATGTGATTGTGTTTATAACAGTTTGGCATTTTTCAAACGGCAAAATTTTAAAGTGCTGAACTTGATTGAGTTAAGTACGACTCAGGAATGAGCTTGGAGTGAGTATGATTTTGGATGTCGAACCTAATGTTCCGTGCTTGATTCGAGAAGTGTAATTCATTTCGTAATTACATTTACGTATACCAAGAACAATACTAGTGTGGATGTCTGGAAAGGAAAATAGATTATATATACATTAAATTAGCTACATTGTAAGCTCCTGGTTTAAAGCGGTTCGCTGTGCAATCGTGAAGTTTGGCAAGGTCTCCCATACTTAATCGATTTTAATGTCGCAATTTCATGTACTTAATAAGATTATTTATTTCTCTGCATAACAGTTTCTACATTTAAATTCGGCCTTATTTTGGTCGTTGTTGTGATTGACATTTCCCTAGTGCTTGTACTTCTCGTCTTTGAATCTTCCATTATTATGCATTTTGCAAGAAATCAGTATTTTTTCTTTTCTAATTCTAGGCGTGAGCTTCATCTTCCGTCACATATAACAGTGCTTCATGTGGAACAGGAGGTAGGTTTTCGCTATCATTGTGTTAGGAGATGATAGAAATCTTTCAAGGTGAAAGTTCCGTACATAAACATGCAGCCTTTCTTTGTTATCTGTATTAGATATGAAATTTTCATGTATTTTATTTCTTTCTTTGCGAGTAGGGGATTCTTTTAAAATATACAGTATCTTTTTCTATTCGTTCTTTTGTACTTAATTTGGCTTTATAGTCAATTTATATCATTTTAACGTCATTACAGCTTTACTTTTTGCAATGACTTCATGTGTCTCTCAAAGGTTGAGAAGGCAGCTTTGCAGTTTTAACAAGGCTTTTGATTGACTGGAAGCTTTCCCGTAAATGTTTAAAACACGGCAGAGGAGTGAAAGTCGGATTGTCACTGTATTTTGTCAATTTAGTACCCTATTCCCTTATTCATACCTTCATACAACGGTTCAAGGATGAGTGCTTATATTTACCCTCTGTGTACGACATGTGTAGTAACAACAGAAGGATATGACAGATCACGAAATGTAACGTTCGTGTACTAGTTCTTGTAAGGTAAAAGGTTAAAAAAACTCATCGTTAAAACTTTCTTAGCTTTTCCTATTGTTAGTTAGCGAATGATCACTTCGATGGAGTGAATTTTCTCGAAATATCTTTTTAAACATTGCAGGTAGACGGAGATGAGACAGTAGCCTTAGAAAGTGTCCTAGAATGTGATACTGTCAGGAGTAAGCTTCTGCAAGAGGAGAAAGACATAAGTAATAAAATACACAACGGGTAAGTTGATAGAATGTGTTTACTTCAGATCATTGACATCGTATAATGAACATTAAAAGGTACCAGCTTCGTCCGTGACTCCTAAATCCTTTTAAACAGTTCTTTCTATACCTTTTGTTTGACAAAGACGAACTTTGAGAGCCAAATGTAGTTGCAGTTGTCATTGTCTTTGCTCACTTATTTATTGCCAACTGTTGTATCGATACGTTGGCTATATCGTATGATTCCTGTCAGGATGAGGAATACTTACGGTGGGGAATAAAGAAGACACACACGTAGGACACATCATGGCTATACTGTTGTATGTACTTGTATGCTTTTGTGCTGATGGTCAGAAAGCATGTTCATAGTTAACTGCATTTTACTGTCCCAGTGACTTGTAGGGTGGAATATTATCGTCTTTAAGGGTGCCAAAGTATCTTTCTCAGAGGTTTTGTGTACATTAGTTCTTTATCATTTAATTATCTTATTGAGAATGCAGTTGAGCACGGCATCAAAATGACCCTTGTTTACCGTTTATATTATTACAAGTGCATAGTTGTCCTTGTCCGAGGTTAAGTTTTTAGCTGCTTCGTGATAATGTTTCTGTTTATGTGTGCAACTCGTCACGATCGGTCACCGTGAGTACCGTTTTCTAATGGATGGGACGATGCCGTTGCAGTCGAGATGTTCATGGTCAGACCCCCTTTTTACGACAAGAGAAGAGACCGATAGTAAGAAGAGATAACGAGAACCCAGTCGCGCAGAAAGCTCATTTCTTTGTACGTTCACTCATTCTGTCATTTGGTAGCTTACGTCTATACTAAATAAAAGAAAACGCCAAAATATGATACGCTGTTGTTTGATCGAGGGTGATTAAGCTTCATCCTTCGACAGAGTTTTAACAGTTAAGTACCTGTTTCCTACGTGCATGCTAACTTGAATCGCCTTACCATTTTCTTATAGATCCGCGGAGGCAGCAGCTCTTTCTACCAGGTTGAATGAAGTAAGCGGCGGTCAAGCTCAAATATTATTACGTTTTCATACAGTATCTAAGTCACGTCACTGTTCAGTTGTTAAATGATTGAACAACAGGGATGGTTTGTTCGAATCAAAATTAGCGTAGCAGCAAGACGTCGTCCAAATTTTTATAACGGTTCCCCTGTTTTAACTCTCGTTTGTCACCCCTAGTGCCGAAGTCCAAGCATTAAATAACTAACTCAATTTAAACATACAGATTTACAAACACGTACACACAAAGTCACACACATGATGTCATACTGTGCTTTCTCTGCCTGGGTGTAACAGAT
This sequence comes from Chironex yamaguchii, assembly GCA_024741275.1. NCBI lineage: Eukaryota > Metazoa > Cnidaria > Cubozoa > Chirodropida > Chirodropidae > Chironex > Chironex yamaguchii. The sequence goes on along the minus strand of JANTCA010011969.1, from coordinate 23,675 downwards.
AGGTTACCTCAGGACAGGTTTGACTCAACCATGCAGATGTGCGTCTCACCGATTCTCTGTGTAAAATACTCGCGCGCACTTACCGGTTGTTTTCAAGATGATCGCCATAATTACCGTGTTTTTGGTGATCACAAAAGAAAGTACAGCTTAAATTTAGTACTTAAAGGTAACTTGTTTACTTCGTTTGCCTGTAGAATCTGCTTTTCACAGTGATGTTGTATGTAAAAAATCTCTTCCAAGTTATAAATAATTTTTATTTTTATCTTTGTTTTCCTTTCATTGGTTTGTGTGGAGTATTCAGGGATTAGTGATATCTTTTTCCCATTTTAAAGGTGTATGCTAAACTGATGGAGATAGAAGCAGACAAGGCACCTGCTAGGTATGGTATGGATTCTGCTGGGTTTATTTTTATTGGTGTTCCAATATAGAAGAAGTATGCTGAAAACTTTCCTTCTGTTATCCACCCACCAACTAAACAAAAGAAATTGGGGGCGTGGAAATTTAAGCATGAATGTTCGTGTCTATGTAGATGGGAGGAGCGTCGAAAAGTTGAAAGTACTAAACTAGCAACGTCTTATTTCTAAGAGACCCTAGACGAGGTATCGCTCTTATGTCACAGTAAATTAATAAAGTCCGAAATCAGTGTGCGCTGCGTAGCTAACCGTCTTTTGCCTCGTGTGTTTTATTTTAGGGCGTCTGTTATTCTCTTTGGATTGGGATTTTCTTCTGAAATGCAGAAGCAGAGAACAAAGTAAGCGTTTAACACACTATTTGATAATAGTTTTTGCTGTAATACGTACAAAGTGTAATTGTCTATTGCATAAATAGTCTCTCTCTATTAAATGCGATGTCTCGAGATGCCGTATCGGTGACAAAGACATTGTTGACAATTGTCGTTCGGATGGATTGGGACGTGTATCGTAAAGTTGTCATTCTTTAAGGCATATACAAAATGATTATTTTGTAAAGATCAAGATTTCATTTGATTCAAAATGCTTCAAGTGTGGCTGCTTTGCATTTACCTAAGACCGTCTCCTGACCGATTGAAAATTAACTGTGTACAGCTGTCTACTACAGACCTGTTGTATATTCGCAAAGCATTTTTATCTTCCCGTGTTTTTTGGTTGCTGAAATATTTCCAAAATTCGCATTTTAAGACAGCAGCTAGCCTAGTTTGGTACTTCCGGTGGTCATGTCACGGTAACCTTTGTAGGGATCGCAATGTTCGCATAAGAGCATATCATTAGCAATTGATTGTTGGAACTTAGCTTATTCGCTTCATATATGATGTTATTGATAAGTGTAAATATTTTACCATCCATGTCTTCACATAAGACGTGAAGTTAAATTATTTATTTGTGCTGCGTAATTATTACTAGACTTCTTAAATTTAGTTGTTTATTTTTAAAGTGTTTATCCATTTCTGACTTGCATCAGTTTTTTGTCATTTCATTTCATATACTTAGTGTTATGTTTTCTTTTTTGACAGAGAATTCTCTGGAGGCTGGAGAATGAGACTGGCTTTAGCACGAGCTTTATTTAGTAAACCTGACCTATTACTTCTTGATGGTATGATCCATGACATTTTTATTACGTAAGATTGACTGTTATGTCAATTGGCTATAAACGACCAGTGTTTGGTATCAGACTTCGTATTTTCCATGATACAGGCAGCAATATTTTACATTGGGATCATGAAAGATATTCTAGGACCGACGGAGCAACTGTATTCGTGTTGGTATTGGCAGAAGGTGCAGCCTTAGGCAGGGAATATTTACTTGATCTGTTGACAGTAAGAGCACAGTGTTGCTGCAGAGAATCAAGTATGGTATTTTCTGACTCAGAAGAACTGGAAAATTCCATAAGAAGGAAAATACTTAAAAATGTTTGCATAATTATTTAGGCTTATATTTGCGTGATTATCACTGAAGTTTGGCCTGTACCGAATAATGCAAAGGTTTACGTCACCCTGTTGTATTTATCATGGCTGATCGTCATCCATTTTACTTCCACCTTGAATGAAGGACGTCTTTATTGCAAGGAGGTTTACCATTGCTTCAAACCGTCACTGAGTATAATAACTATGTGGTTAATAAGTCTGAACTCTTTTAGATAGGCATTTTGACAAATTTGGTGCTTGTCTACAACCATGTGTGTTTTCATTCCTCACACGATTTGTTGTGCAATTGTTTCTAGAACCTACGAACATGTTGGATGTAAAAGCAATTCTATGGCTGGAAAATTATTTACAGGTAAGCAACTGCTTTCCATCTCCATTTGATCTTACACCTGTTGTAGACGACTTTATAGTCATAGTCGTCACCAAAATTTTGCTTCATCTCCATTATTTTATCTTTGTATATTTCGCCTTGAAAATTTGCGACATTGTATTTTCAAGTTTTGTACCACAAAAAGATTCTTCATTGGATGTTTGATGATGATGATGATGATGATCATAGCAACCATAATCATCATGTTGACGCAAATTAAACTACATGGACAGTCAACAGCAAACCCTCCATGTAGAGGTTATAGCACAGAATCACCAGTACCGAAGGCCAGAATTTGCGATCAAAACCTGACATAGTGGCTAAAGATGTATCTTGCAAACGTCTGAAATGGTTTTGTTAAATACAGTGCATGACCTGGAGGTATTGCTGTGGTTATCACAATTTGGTGTTTGGCATCAATAGTGAGTGCTACCTAAAAATGCAGGTATAATGCGTCTTAGGATGGACTGAGTGATCATATCTGTTTACTTGAATGCGACTAAGATGTTTAGATGCACGTCACTCAAATTTAGTTTCTCCAGTTTAGTTTGCATAGGTTTACCGATATTGATAGCATTCACCCCGTTGTTAGGATTCGCTTTACAACCAGATTAAGGTCTTGAGTTAAAGTTTAAAATTGTCAAGTCTTCGGTAGTACCAACTCTTGTTGTCTTACATCTAACTAAAATCTCTTTTTTTTCTTGTGTCGCAGAAATGGCCTACAACTTTGCTTGTGGTTTCTCACGACAGAATGTTTCTTGATTCTGTAGCAACTGATATGCTTCATTTACATTCGAAAACTCTAGACGTTTACAAAGGCAACTATTCGGTGAGACATTTAGTTACTTTTGTACCTTACAACCCTTCCAGATTTGATCGTCTTTTGTGATACGAATGTATCATTGGACTTGTCGTGCCTGTAATAAAGTGACTCTTTTCGGTAGAACCTTCATTTTCCTCCACTCACGATCTGTGATCACGGCGTTGACCTGCTGCTGTCACAAACTCCGCATGTAGGAGATGTTTCCATTGGCTATTGTTCTTAACCATGTCATAGATGATAACCTGGCCGTTGCTCCTGTAATTGATAGATCTGGATGTATCATTAAATTGCTTTAAATTGTCCCTTTTGCGTCTAAGGCCGAGTTCTTCTTTGGGCATCAGGGTCATGTTTACACTTGGCAGTACTCTCGGATTTCCACGCCCATGTTGTTTGCTGCTGCGGCCCATATTGGTCATATGACCAAGCTGCTGCGTCAGATTAGGTCTGCTATTCTTGATTTAGACGAACTTTGCCGTGTGGTATTGTAACATTGCGCATTCGATAGCACAAACATGCACCGGCTATAATGGGTAGGGAGTCCATTCATAGCATTTCCAGTAAATGAATTGTTCAACTACTTCTTCAACTGGCATTTCGGTGCTTCTTTAAGTAGCATGCAACGGAAATAAGTATCGTGAGGCTTCCGTATAAGAATTCTGTTTATTTACTTGTTAACCTACGCAGGCCCAGCAAGACGTTATTATTTTAGTAAATTATACTACTGTTGTAGCTAGAGACTATGCACTAACAAATAAGCTTATATATCGTTAACGATGGCATCGGGTGCATCATATCTTGTTTCCCCGCACTATACTTCCAGTGTAAACTTGTTTGATTTAGAAGGAGATTACTCGAAAACGAGGTGAAAGGCTTAATAAACGGTTTATAAGAGCTGAAAGTGCTCCTGTAATTGCCTGGCTTCCTGTATCTCATATTGTTAATCGTTTAGCCGGTTTTGTACACATTGCAATCTTTTTCTCCAATTCTCTCGGAATTTAATTTGAGAATGAGGGGTAGTTAGTCGTTACTGTTAACATTCTTTAGTATGCGCTCTTACGTTTAGATTAGGATTTTATGGGTACTGTGTTCTCATTATTTTAGTTTTTGTTTATGTATATTGTGTTTGCCAAGCATTTTTTGTAAGGTCATGGATATTTTTAGTTAACGTTGATTTAATAGCATATTCATAATGACTTTAATATGGAAAAATATTTCAAGTATTTGATTCGTTCACTCCTATAGTAACTTCGTTTGGACATTTTCGTACGTAAGTTTATTCTCCGTTTGATTAGATTATTTTCCCTTCTGCGTCACTTTTATAGACATTTGAAAGGACAAAAGATGAAAAATTGAGAAATCAGCAAAGAGAATACGAAGCCCAGAAACAATACAGAGAACACCTTCAGGTTGGTCTGATTACGATATGTCGCCTTCTGCAAATCACGTCTACTGCTGGGGGCCTCCCACTTTTAATTTTGCACCCCCTACCTACCCTAGTGACGAGGGAACCTGACGACGTCACTCGAGTCCTTTTACCTATGATAAACCATTATCCCGTCGATTTGTTGCCGCAGTCGATTTTAAGGTTGGGTTCAGAAACGATAGGTATTCTCGTGGTTTGTTTCTTTTATTGGTCTGATTTTGTTGTGTAGAGATATAACGAATCTTAATACATGATGTACGTTTCAAAATAAAAATGCAGTTATCAGCGTGCGTCGTGTAAAGGAACTTACAGAAAGTGAAACCTATAATAGCTCTGATAAAGCTTAGTTACAGTGATATTTACAATGATGAAACATAATTACAATGATCATCTAAAAGTTCAAAAGAAATTACAAGCTTCAACTAAAATGTCTCTTTTATAGTTCTTCATATTGCTTAAAAGATTCAGCTTTTCTAACATCGATTGGTAGTTCATTGTACAGCTTTGCCCCCATAAATGGAACGACTTCCTAGCATGTTTTGTTTTGATGCCTTGGAGCCTTGTCAGACATTCACTGTTTCTTGCTTTTGTCTTGTGCTGTTGTAATTCAAAATAGCCTTGACAGTTTTCACAAATATCATTGTCTAAACATTTACGCACAAATTTATATGCCCTGGTCCTTTAGGCATTGGCAACTAATTAAATTGATATGGGATTTTTCGAGTTTCTGTTGATTACTTTTAAACAGCGATGATGAAATGACGAGAGTCTCTTTGTCTGAGTTGAACTCAACTTGAGTTGCAGTACTCCGTAGTACGTGAAGGTTATCAAAATCATTGAGTTATACAGAGGTTAAATCTAGAGAATCCCCTATCTTTGCCAATAATCGTAATCTGGATGATGGTCGTGTGAAGCATTTCTCAAAGTAAGTGTTCAGATTTAGGGTGCTATCTTTTTCAATAACAAGAAATTGTATTGTTTGGTTTTTAGTATTTTGGAGCCTCGGTACATCAAATGCCTCACTCACTGTTGCAATCCTTTTCGAAGCCCCAAAAAGAAGAAATTCCTTTTTTCAAAGTAATCGTCAATCCATTTTCATCAAACCAATCAGTGATAGACTCCGTATCTTTTGAAGGCTTGGTTTTGATGCATTCAAATCGTTATTTACAACGTAGATCACTGTGTCATCAGCATATTTAACTGGCTCTCTCAATTACGTCAGTGACATTATTAAAGAATAAATTAAATTGCAACGACCCAAGATGGAGCCTTGAGGGACTCCTGTTTGGGTGACTGCAGTTTCTGATGAGGATTTGCCATAAAGTACCTGTGAACCAAGAAAGTTCACCCTCTTTAATTCCATACTAAGGGAGTTTTGGGAGTAGGTTTTAATGGCTTGTGGTATCAAAAGCTGTACTGAGATCTATAAATGTTGCACCTACTAGTTTGCCTTGTTCTGCACTCAACCGAATGTCATCTAACAACATCGTTGCTGCTGACTCCTTAGATAGTCTCGGCCTTGCTCCGAACCTGAACTTTGAAAGTAACTTATATTTATCAATAAATTCCATAAGTTGATGCTGTACCAACTTTTGAATCACTTTGATAATACGGGTAGAAATGAGATTGATTGATAGTTATCAAATCTTGACAGATGACAGAGGGTCTGATTTCTGCATAGGAAATTTTTTTTGAATTTTCATGTCAGTTGGAAAGATTCCTCTCTCAAGTGAGAGATTAATTAGGTGAGCTAGAGGAGCAGATATGCGACCAGCAGCATCCTTTAATAAGCCTGGCGGCAAATTGTCGATGCCAGTTGATTTAGCACTCTTAATTGATGTAAGCACTCACCGAACTTCTAATTTTGATATTATTTGAAATTGCTTATCAGTTTGTTGAGGTATAGTTGCAGGCTGCCTTCATACAAATCACAAAAAGGAATTGCACTTTCTCTCAATTTTGATGTGATTGCAGCGAAAAATGTACAGAAAGCATTGGATATCTTGGCTGGGTGATCGGTTTGCGTACCATCTATATCAAATGAGTGCATTGATGCCCCTGTCATAGACTTTGTGGGGTATATGGTCTTCAAAGATTTCCGAAACGTATTTGGATTTCCAAATAGTTTTCTTTCAGCATGTCTTTATGGTAGGAAGACGCGGCTTTTCTGATGGCCATATAAACCTCGTTTCGTTTCCGTTTATATTTTGAGATGTCAAGTTCATCCTTCGTCCTTCTCGATTTTTGAAGCAGCATATCCCTATCATTGATAAGTTTCTAGACATTGCTGTTTAGGCAGGGAGCAGGCTGCCCTTTGATATTTTCCCAGAGTTTTGGAACAATATTCACAGATATTAGTCAAGATACTCTTCATAAGAGACCAGCCGTCGTTTACATGACTACAGCTTTAAAAATACGACCAGCCAACCACCTCGAGATCCTTAAAGGTTCATGGCTTTGGGTTGATAACTTGTAATCACAGCATATTATTTGCCTCGGTTAGAAACAGAGGTGATTTATTTTCCTCACACAACCGACCACATCATGGTCTCCAATGCTGGTCTGGATAACGTCGGTTTTCACAACATTAGATGGCCTGTTTGTCAAAATAATATCAATGAGAGTTTCTGAGGCTTCTGCTTGAAACCAAATATGTTTAGAATAGACTTGAGATTTTTATTGTCCTGGTTTAGAAAATTTGTGTTGAGGTGTCCCAAGAGATATCTCGACTGTGGTTGACCTAATGATAATGATGATGAATGTCCCAGGAGGATGGTTTCTTCTGTTTTTCAGATGCCATTGTGAGCATTTCATGCAGGTTGACATTAAAGTCGTTGCTCAAGTATTTTGAACTCTGAGGGGGCGATACATTATGCAATTTTATGTTTGGCAGTGTTATCCTCCATTATGCACACTAAAAAGCTTTTCGAGTGACTGGACCTAATTTCAAGACAAATTGCTTCAAGGTTTTGATTTTCCAAGTCAACTCACGATCGCCACTAATTTCTTCTATAATGTTTGCTCCAACCCCACCGCCTTTGCCAGATTTCCTTGGGCGACTTATGAAGGAGTAACCAGTAATATCAAAGCCTCCATCCTCTTGGTTACTTCTCGCCTCAATATGCATTTCACTGAGCGACAGAATGTGCATGCCAGGAAAACTTTAAAGCAATTCGGTAATATGTCCATAGTTTCCACAGAGACCTCTCAGATTTTGATGGAAAATTTTTATGCCTCTTTGATCAGGGAATCCAGCTCCTGTATGTTCCTTGTCCAGTTCCCAGGGCCAGAGCCTGACTACACATCAGGATAAGGATGTTAAAAAGGTTTGCTTTGAGCTTCGAATACGAAAACAAACCTTGCCACGTCTTGCTTCAAATAAACTGGAACAGATAAAAGATTCTCCATTCTTTACTTCAGCAATTTCATTTCCAAGTGTCGAGAGTCCAATAAAGTCAGAGTCAACGAACGAGCATCTTTTAACTTGCAAGTTTACCAGGAAAATAAATAGAGTAACCCGAATGGTGTCGCAAGTCGCCACTTTATCGTCTTCTTTCCTTAAGCTGCGAAATTATTGGTATATGAAATCCTTATCAAGTTGGGGAAAACAAAAGATCCAGCAACCTCGTCCAGACAAATGCTAACGACAACTCAATCTGACAACTCAACGAAACACGGCAAACTTGACAGACGTAAGTAAAACTCGTCGAACCCAACGAACTTAAAAAGAAAGTAAAACTATGGCAAACTCGGTAAACTTAAATGAAACTCTACAAGCATAACAATGACTGTTTTAGAAAGCTTATGACTGTGTTTGGTTAAATCAAAAGCACAATTATTTACCAAACGGCGACCATGAATGATTCGAAATGGGCTGCAGAGGGTGCTGAACCAAGTGAAAGCAGGTTCTTGTTGTGTACTACTATTAAAATCAATCTCTTGGTTCCTATATTTTGTGTGTTGGGATTTGGAAATTTGATTTTATTGTATGATGATTCTTTCTCCATTTTTTGTTTCGTTAGATCTCAACATCATTTTCACATGGTGCAAAGATTTTTAATCTTTCCTTCTTTAATTAATTTGTAGGCCTTCGTGGACAGATGGAGGGTAAACGCTAATCGAGCTGCTCAGGCCCAAAGCAAACTTAAGATACTCGAAAAATTGTAAGTGAACGATTTTCCTGCATTTATCTCATGCGGTCTTATATTCAAAACAGAGACTGACTGACAGCCTGCCTGGCAGGCAGTTACCTATGTTCCTTCCTGTCTTGTTAATTATGTGTCCACGTAACTGCTTTCCTGCTTGCTTGCTCGTCATCGTGGTCGATCGGTCGATCGATTGATAGATGGATTGAATGGCTGAATGAACGAATAAATGAATGAATAATGGATGAATGAGCAAGTAAATAAATACATAAATTGTAGGTTCCTTTATTGATAAAATAGCTAGTGGAGTAAAGTGACATTTTAGAAATGAGTAAATATGCATTTACATTTTGACTCGTTATTTGCATTACGGGTTTTCTTTTCTATTTAGACCTGATTTAAAACCTGTTGAAATAGAACCTGAGGTAGTTATAAGGTAAGACCTTATCCAATTTACTCTAGGAAGTTAAGAGATTTCTAAGGTGTGTGAGAAATTTACTTAAACGAGTAATAATGAACAATCTTTTTCCGTTCCTGTTTGCTACGTATACATGCTCATTTATCGTCTATCCTGACCTGCCTTACCCTTTCTGGTTCATTTATATTGAATAATCTAAATGTCCATGTGAAAGTGCGTCTATGGTATTTTGTGCACGAGAGTGCTATTAGTTCTTCCTCTACTCATTTACATGATTATGGTTGTGGCAAGGCATTTATTGAACACGTTTTCTTTTAGCTGTTTTCTAATTACGTTCTGCTTATAGGCAGTTGCATATTTATTTCTTAACAAGGGCAACTAAAAATATTTTGAATCATATTATTTTCATTTGCACACATGTATTAGCTTTGAAATTGATTAGAAACTAAACCTTTGTCATTTTTCTGCCAAAGGCTGCTGTGATATTAGTTTTTTTGGTATAACTAGACGTCTTTTTTTAAGATTTGGCATATGCATGATTACTCTTTTGATTGACCATTTCTAAGTATAAACTAAGCTCACAAGACCAACAATGTTATATTTGACATATACCACATGCTCTCGTGCCTTACGTATGCTTGTTTTTTTCCAGTAAATGTTGTCGGTTTGTGGATTTCGTTCCTTTGAAGTTCTGAGCTGTCGGCTTAAGAAGGTTATATTATTCTCTTAACTTCTTTGTGTCATTTCCCAAACTTGCAGGTTCCCCGACTGTGAAACATTGCAATCAACAGTGCTTCGATTGGATGAGGTATATTTTGTACGAAATTTCTAATTTATGTCTAGGCGTCTTGTCAGTTGTGTATTTTATTTTCCACTGGAGAACCAGAGAATGATAGCTACATGAGGTAGCTCAGCTTTTCGCAAGAGTTGTGAAAGTATTGTCTTTACTTGAAAACCATCACAACCTCTCAAGGTAAGACTACTTTTTTGTGTGTGAATTATTTTTAGCGTTTATATTTTATCTTTAATCTGTAGATTTTTTATGTATACACGCCTGAAATATATTATTGCACTTCCTCGTTAGCCGTCAACTGATTTTATTGTGATTCTGATATTTTATGTACATATTCCCAAGTGTCCAAAAGATTCGTACCCAAGAATCTGATCGTGGTTATAATCGTTTCTATGACCTGTAACTCCGAATTGTTGTCATTTCCATCCTACTAAATATGACTCTTGTTTGAGCTGCATTTCAAGAAATCCTTCGATCGTCAGCGTACAAGAAATGAGTCTATTTTGCCTTACCATGCAGTGCTCAGGCGTACAATGAGACGGTTTAAGTTCCTAATTGTATAAAGTTTTTGTCTTATACTGTAAGGTTTAAGATTATTTTAATGGCACAAATGTATAGTTTGATTGCCAGCCGGTCATTGTCGTGATGAAGTGGATGCAAATAGGACTGTTGCCTGACGATATACTTCTATGAATGTATATGTATTTCCTTTTAAGTTGTGCTTCAGCTATACTGAAAATAGACCAATATTTGAAAAACTGGACCTCTCTGCGAGTATGGAATCAAGAGTAGCAATTGTAGGCGAAAACGGATCAGGAAAAACGACATTACTGAGAATTCTTTTAGGTGAATTGGACCCCAATAAGGGTATCCGGCATACGCACAGGTAACTGCGTGCACGTTTTTAAGTACATCTTCTGTATAAAACTTTTCATGTTAAGTTAGTGACAAAGGATGACTAGGGGTACTAGTGTCTCGTATGTTTGCGGGATATCTTAACAGTACACTAGGGATATGGTAGTATAGGGATGCCTATATAGTGTGAATCATGTATTTCAAGTGATCTAGCATTCTCTTGTGCTACGAACCTCTTCAACAAATACCCTTTCAATCCAGGACATTTCCAGGATGTATCTTTTGTTTCATCGATCACCTCCTGGATCGTAACTCTAATATTATCTTGTTTTCAATTAACTGGTAGTTTTCTCAGCTATTTACCGTTCCTCTGACGATTTAATTTGATTTACTTCAAAATAGTTTGTTTACTGTTATAAGCATCAAATTTTTCACTGTTCTGTCTCTTTATTCGACAACTGTAAACCTGTTTTCACCGTTGTTGGAACAATCTGTTGACTTTGTATTGCTCATTACCCGGACCATACCTCGTAATTTTCACGAGTTCTGCTTTTCATTGTTGCTTCAGCTCTTCTGATACGCTTTTAACCCCTTTTCTTTATCCTATATTCTTGCCCAAGTTATTGGTTCTTTGTTTCTATCCATAAATGTCCCTTTCTCGAGAGTATTGATGTGGGCAAACGACTTTCGAAGTGGGAAAGCTCGGTTAATGGAGTATCCGCATGGTCAGCAGAGGTCTCCATTCTGGTCATGGCGTAGATAGTGTACTTTTTCACTTTGATGACATCGATTGACGTGTACTGCGTGCTGAATGACTTGGGGAGTTGTTACCATAGCATTAATTGCATAAATGTCCCTTTCTCGAGAGTATTGATGTGGGCAAACGGCTTTCGAAGTGGGAAAGCTCGGTTAATGGAGTATCCGTGTGGTCAGCAGATGTCTCCATTTTGGTCATGGCGTAGATAGTGTACTTTTTCACTTTGATGACATCGGTTGAAGTGTACTGTGTGCATGAATGACTTGGGGAGTTGTTGCCATAGCATTAATTGCTTAGGCTTCTTTCGGTTGCATCCATAACCTCGAATGGCAAAAACATCTCTTTGAAGGTAGAGGCATTTTGTCTTAAATTGTGTAACTTTAGATGATCGAGTTTGTAATATTGGCTTACTCTCTCGGGTAGCTTGCCTGGACTTAAGCTAGGAATAGAAGAGATACTGAGATGCTTGAACCTTAGTCGCTCGATATAGCCCTGATATTTTAGTCGCTTGATTTAGCCCTGATATTTAAGTCTTTCGATTTAGTCACCCAATTTAGCCCTGATGTTTTAGTCACCCAATTTGGCCCTGATATTTTAGTCGCATGATTTAGCCCTGATGTTTTTAGTCACCCAATTTAGCCCTGATGTTTTAGTCACTCGAATTAGCCCTGATATTTTAGTAACACAAAGTGGACTTTGATTTGTGAATTGTTTACTGTGAGCAATGCACTTATGTTTCTGTTACATTTTGTTTCCTTAAGGTGAGTGGGTTCTCTGCATGAGATGTTTTTACATGATTGGTAGAGAATGTAAGGTGGTAAAATCCAAGTGCAGCTGTCGAAAGTAAATTTTGGGTCACTGTTGATGTTTAAACTGAGTTTCTACCACAGAAATTGCTGCTGACATAGTGTACAATGTCACCGGTTTTTCTCTAAAATTTCAATTCCAGTACATATCAGTTTCCACCTGCTTTTCGGCGATCACCCAGTGTTATTTCGAACTATGAGTTGATGCCGTTATTCTTTGTGATGTTTGAATTTGATGGAAACAAAATTGTTTAAGCTTGGAAGTCATTTTGTTTGTCTACTGCAGTAGGAAGTTTGCTTCACAGATTTTTTTATTCGTAAGCTTTTCTTCTTGTTTAAAATTAATTTTTCTACCACTTTAGAGCACTAAGAATTGGATATTTTAGTCAGCATCACGTCGATAGCCTGAGTATGAATCAAACTAGTTTAGATTTGTTCCGGTTAAAATATCCTGGTAAGTGACTCGTTTGCCCCTTTTTGAAAAGGATATGCATAGTCTTTCAGCCTTCGTATCTTTTTTATCAACAAGTGAAACATTTTGTTTTACTGGTGCTAAAATCATTTACTAGGGTGCTATTAAGCCTGGCCTACTGAGTATGTACCCTTGTGTGTTGTTTACTGTAGTGAAATTTGTTTTCATAATTCGAGCCTATTAGTGTTTAAGTGACCAATAGCTCACTTCAGCTCAAATTGGAACTGATAAGAATTGTCATAAAAAACCATTAACCCTCTATAGGCAATGCTGTGGTCATTCTAGATTACACAAAATTTAAATTAAGATCCCTTGAGTTGTTTCGCTTTTGTTGATATTTTGTGTTAAGGAGTCAATGAGGGTTGTTTAGTGGAAGTCTTCCTGCTCTTTTCAGGTACGCTATTTCCCTTCTTGTTGTAAATTGAACATTCTAGGTAAAATTTAACTGACTGCTGAAATATAAGAAACTAACAAATTTTGGAATTTATTATTTGAAAGGTGTCTTGTACGCCGAAACCTTAAAGAGATTTTGCGCACAGCGGGTAAGATGGTTTCCCGTGGTCTCATCGAATTAGCGAAGGCCTCTGCCTAGCAGCTCAATTTGCTTCACATTGCTTTACTTTCGTATTAAAACTGGCCCTATTAACTTTATCTTTCAAGTAGTCCTTGACGTAGTGGTGCGATCTATTTTACCAGGAAAGTTAATGAACCGTGTGGTTGCTTTGCAATATGTACGTAGAAAAGTTTGCAGATTGTAATCATGACTGCTCCATTTTTACACAGGTAAGCTTGATCAAGAATATAGGCAGCATCTTGGACGATATGGTGTTTCGGGTGAACTCGCCCTACGCCCCATTTCCAGTTTGTCAGGAGGACAAAAAAGCCGTGTCGCATTTGCTGTAATGACCATGACAAGGTATGAATTAACTTAAGGTAGAGTGTAGCAGACAATATGGAAATTCTTGCTGTTTATTGTTTATCTGCGTATAATTCGCCATAGTTGCTTTTTGTCGCCTGAAAACCTGCGTTGCTTTAAAATAGAAGACACAGGCATGGGGGTATCGTTGTAAAAACGACATTGTAACTCGTTATTTGGAGGTGAATCATGTGCATTTAGACAGCTGCCAACAGCGGAAGGGATCCAAAACTGTCAACATATTTTGCTGACGTCATGAACGCATTTTAGTTTTTTGCGTGTTTTTCGAACATTTTAAGTATCCTGTTAATCGAGACGTTTCTTTCGCCTGTGTGACTCGATCTATATTCGGATGCTCTTTACGGAGCATCTTGGACTAAAATAATATCGTTAACTCATTCAAGTCACAGGTTGGAGTGTCTTGAATTTTTAAAGTTACGCTTGTAGTAGGTTGTAAATTTAAGCAGATTATTCTCTCTGTATTCGTACTTACGCGGTGCGTCCAACATGTACGTCTGTCGTACGTATATTTACAGGTCATTGCTACTAAAACATTCTTTTGGAAAACATGTACGTTTTGTCAGTGTACTCGTTTTCTAGGCAAGCTATACCTTGATACAGTGAAAGATATGGGAAATATCTGAAAGTATACATATTCCATATATACTGTATGGGAAAAGAAAAAGTGTCATGGTAGTCTATATGACTTCCATTGTGTCCATAAAGTCAAGAATTTTCAATGTCATGGTAGTCTTGAAGATTTTCATTTTCATCAAATTCCAAAGTGAATACTAGCGTATCTGCAAGGTGATGACCATGATGTCTTATGGTTTTTAACTCAGTATGGGATAATGCGTGTTATATGCACTTGATTGATATTTTCTTGTCTGATTTTTTCTAGCCCAAATTTTCTAATCCTGGACGAACCAACAAATCACTTAGATATCGAAACCGTCGAGGCACTCGGCAAGGCACTAAATCGTTTTAAGGTATTGGTCTTAAGTGCATATTTTGGTAACCAAGTGTTATACTTTGATGTAAGTATTCACTATTTAAATGTTACTTTGCGGTGCAAAACTTGTCAAACCTTCCGAAACATTGCGCAAGGAAAATATACTGGAAAGATATTTAGCTCTGACACTCTTTGGGGTATGAAACGCTAAAGAGAGAACCAAAAAGGAAATTTTAAGTATTTAGAGTCAGAATGCATCAAGTCACTAGGAAACAAACAGGCTGCAGTATTTCAAAAGACGTGGCGACAGACGCCAACTATTGCCGGATTTGAACCCGGAACTTTTAGTTCACGCGTCAGAATGTGGGCACTGCTGCCTGATTAACATAAAAAAATATCATTGGTGAGATATGTAATCGACGTCGACTGCTGAAATCAGATGGAGCTGGTTACCTATAACAACTGAAAATCATGACACGATTGGAATCTTGTTCATTGCTGAACAAAATGAAGCAAAGTTGCAAAGCATTTTATTGTTTGAATTTATAGCTCTGACTTTACCTTCATGCCCGAGTGTTGGCTAGGCTTCTGCAACTCGTTTTTGCCATTTCCTGTTGATTTTGTGACTTCTTCGCCTGAAAAAGATGACTTTTGACCTTTTGAACTATGTCAGAAACAACTGTGTCGTTCTCGTTCCCGTTTTAGGGAGGACTTCTCCTTGTCTCACATAACGAACAGCTAATACAGATGGTGGCAAAAGAGGTATGGCTAGTGGGAAATCAAACAGTCCGCTCTATTGAAGGTGGATTTGACGCATATAAGAGAGCATTAGAGGAAGAGTTCAAAAGGCTTTAAGACGTATTTTGAGATTGACATGACATTGTTCTGAGCAAGAACTGCAGTTAATTAGAATGTAAACTACCATCGCTTTTATGGATAAATGTCATTACCATGCATGATTGCTGTCTCTTTCTTGGATGTTAGTTGTACGTTTCTCGCGTATTAAACAGTTTTGAGCGTTCTCCCATTTGCGCTTTTAATATTTAAGCCATTGTTCGTCGCCTCGATTTCTAGTGGGATTTCTACATATTCAAGCCCATGTTTTATAGTTTTCGAAGTTATTTTTGTGCTAAACTTCTTCGTCTCCTGAAATCAGATGGTGCCAGGCTGTTGTCACTTGGTCAGAACACCGGAGATGAGCTTAATCGGGGATATCCTGAAGATACCATGTAATACCCCAGCTAAGACTGATGTCTCGTCTTACCTGGTCCCTATCAACATTAATTACTTCACATGAGGTGACACAAACGAGTTTCTGTGTTAGGCCTGGATCAAACGGACATTTTACGTGTCGAATAGAATAGCATTATATTCGACTTCTATGCGACTTTAAATGTAACTTGAAATCAAACGTCGCATTTAATATGCTAAATAAAATAAAATAAAATCATTTCACAGGACACGCAGAATGGAAGCTTGGTCGAGACTTGGGAGTAACCTTAGAAACTCTAAAAAACATGAGTGGTTAGGGCAACCGACTAATTAATTTTTGCATTTTATTCAACACGTAAAATCTAGAGTCGCATAATGCGACTGGGTTTGTCGATGAAAATAATTTTATTCGACCATAATTTATCACATGCAGTTAACTCAAGTCAAACTTGGCATTTTACATGCATTCAACTTGTGAAGTGTAACTTGTCTATTCGACACAAGTAAAGTGCGACGTATGAGTGATTGTCTGTTCTAAATTGCACGTTAAATTTAAAAACCTTTAAGAACCTCGATATGTAAAAATTGAGACGAAGGATTTATTTATGTTGAACTCGGGTTTAACATATCAGTGCCTCATAGGACTTATAACAGAAGTCGATTTCACCCTCTTCTTTCGACCCAAGTGCCTGTGAAATTTCAACAAATAACAACAATTCAGTAACTCATTTTGTGGGTCTTCTTGTTTGCTTGTGTTTGGATGGTTGGTTTGGGGGTATCGCGCTCCGTTCCAAAAGCTGAACCTTAAAGATGCCTTACTATTGCCAGTTGTGGAAAAATGTATAATCTGGTTAATCCTGAATGTACCAGATAACAAGCAAAAGGATTGGAAAAATTTGGAAGTTGATGCCTAAGTATCATGAAAGAAATGAGTAAGTAGATTGAATAATGTGCAAGTGTAGCGTGTGGATGATGCGGTGATTATTTCTAGCACTTGGCACATATTTGGCGGTCCTGATTGTGAGAATAAATCTGTTTTACTTTGCAGCTTTGAGCATCCTGCGTAAAGTAAGTTACGCATTCCATTCTCAGTGTCGCGCTGGATTTCGATGCACACGTCACGGACCTTTTTCACATAACGCGCACAATTTTTGTGATTTTGTAAAGAAACCATGTTAAATTACAAAAGTTGTACATTTGTGTAAACTAGCACCAGTACTAATAAGTGCCCTATTCATAAATATAATGGCACTAACCAATTTTTCATTTTTTATTTCGATATCTGCATAACCCATACACCGCTGACTATTGAAGAGTGAAAACAATCATTGTTTTACATTTATTTATAGAAGGTAATGAGTGATATTGCGACCGTAGCGACTGCAATTACCACGGCAAATCCCTACTTGACATCGTTGGCGAATTGTTTGCCAGGGTAGTCCTCGAACGCCTGAAAGTTCTTGCAGAGCGAGTGTACCCGGAATTAAAATGTGGCTTCCTGGCCAAACGGTCGACTGGAGACACGATTTTCTCGATCATACAACTCACAAAATGTAGAGAACAGCAGCAACCACTGTCTTGGGATCTTATTGATCGAACAAAAGCCTTGTTAGCAGAAGTGACTTCTTTGGCGAGCTGATCTTGTTAACAGAAGTGGCTTCTTTGGCGAGCTGATCTTGTTAGTGAAGTGGGTTCTTTGGCGTGCTTCAGCGCATCGAATGCCCTATAACCTTGTTGAGCATCATCAAACCATCTCCCTTTCAGCGCTTTTACAGCATGCATTCGAGACCCGAGACGCGACAAGCTTATATTCACTTCAGAAGTAAATGAGATCTCTTCAATCTGGGCAGGCTACGCGTGAAAACTAAGCTTAACCGCGCTTATTCGGCGTGAAATCCAGTTCGCGGATAATGTGCATTTGTTAGTCATACGGAGCAAGGACTAAGCTGGAAAACACTGGTATTGGACAGGGTTTCACGAAGGACCTATGTCTCAGAAATTAGATTAAAGAAGCTGAGGACAGACAAGAGACAGTTGATAATTGATATTTTTAGACTTTGTGTAATTATTACATTCTGTTATGTTGTCATAGTTAAATTTAATTTGTCTGTTTGTTTACGCGTGATGTGATTGTTGCTATGGTAATACTTACGTACTTGCTTGCTGTTGTAATAAGAGGTTAGGGGGCGTCACGGGACAGCTTAACTATTGACGTTAGGGAATAACAACATTGCATAAAATGATTATGTAATGTTTCTAAATTTATATTATTATTTTGTATAAGTAAGGAGGCAAAACCTTGCAATTGAATCGGCCTGCACATCGAGTGCAGGGTACACAAGAGGGATCTATGACACTTGGAGTCAATATCCAATCTTATATCAAATATACAGTCCTCTAGTCTAAAGCAGCAGTGAATTCGTTGGTGCCAGGATCTTCAAGTCGTATATTTCCGACACATGTTAACCAAGGCGTAAAAAAGGTGGGGAAAAGAATGCGAAACAGAAGCTCCAGAACGAGAGATCCCGATAGCAGGTTTCGAAAGAACAACCCCCGATTCCACCGATCCAGTGTGGAATCTGCAGACAGAACTGCAGATCGCGCTGAGAAAAGCAAATAAAAGGAACAGAAGTCAATGCCATCCATCAAGTTGACCAAAGTCGTCGATTTATTGGTCAAAACTTCATGACTTGTTGCTCTAGCTTTCTCTTATTCAAGATTTAAATTTGATCTTTTAATCTTCAGAGTGAAAAGCAGCATAAAACTTCCCTTTCAAAGTGTCAGCCTGCAAATTTATAAAATCCAACAGAAAATTTTCGTTGGTAGTTTCTTTGTCGCAGTTTACGCGCAAACTGTCCAGGAACAAATGGTCTACTGCATTGAAAGCAAATCTTCTGATAAATTTAGCAACTCCTGGATCAATTGACTAAGTACTGTACTTGTCCAACAGGGTTACTGTTTATGCCACTACCTCACTAAATTCTCGGTGTTCGAAAAAAAATCTCTTCCCAGGCCCCACACCCCCTTTAACACTTCACCAGTGCAGCACTTTACAAGACACTCGAGTGATATGACGTCAGTTATAAGCGAATCCATACCCTTAAACAATTCGCTTGTAGTAAGGTGATTTATCAAATCGAGATAGCCCCACATGTTAACTGGGATAAACCACTTTTGCCCCTATTGTTTTACCCATGTCGGCATTTGCCTGCCGAAAAAATGGTAATTGAATGATTTGTTCGGTTATCAAAACTAGTTATATCCCTCCAAGGTCAGTTCCTGCCGTTTACTTCCTCCTATCCTAAATTTTGCAAGCATTATAAAAGCCACATGCAGTAGTTTAAGGCCCCTTTTCGTGGGCATATCAGTGGGGAACTTCTATGAATGAAAAAAAGTGTGGACACGTCAACTTAATATTGGCTGTAAAAATTTTGAAATGCTAAGTCAGCAACAAATATTTCAGATGAAACGCTCAAATCTTAAGTGAAAAAAACGTTCCACAACACATTATGTTGATATTTGTTGAGCTACTATATCCTTCATATCCGTAAAGACAAACGCAAATACAAGTGTACCTTTCATTAGCTCCAGTCATTTTCATTAAATCCTTATTCAAGAATGTTTTCATAACCTTGTATAACTGGGCTTGTACGCCATGTTCTACGATATACCTCGAGTGAATTTGATTCCACATTTAACGCATTTAACATTTTTTGCCAGCAATAATTTGTCAGACAAGATTTTGCGAACGACACACTAATTTTCATTTTTCACCTCTTCAAACAAAATGGTATATGACCTTCGCGATATTCTAAGACATTACTCTATGTCTGATTGCTGACAAATTGGATTATCATTTATATAGATACCCTCATGTTTATCCTGAAGCCTTCAAAATTCGGTCTGAATATCCAGCTCACGTGTTCTGAGAGACAAGAAAGTCGTGACCAAGTCTTAGCATGCGACACAAATAATTAACATCACTATAAACTGCTATTGTTTCTCTGGTCAATCAATGCAAGCCATTTGAACTTTCCTCTAAACTTACGAGTCCAACCGGCTAACGGTCAATTGTTCAGCGACAAGTTTAAACCCTATTATTATCCTAACGATTATTCTAGCACTGATGATACCCAGTAAATGCCAAAATTTTCCGGCGATTGTTCCAAAAATTTTTGCAGTGAAGAATCGTCTTAATGCGAGTTTTGCGAAACGTTAACAGCACAATGCAGACTAATTTCTAGTTAACGTAACCGGCAGTTGGCATTTTAACCACACACATAAGATCTGATTTCCAATGCAACAGTGATATTGATACAAGTTTCATATCAAAAGCTTGAGACAGTGTAACAGAACGGGAAAAGAAAACAGGCAATTCGTTTGAATATTCAAGCAAAAGAAAATTACCTCGCCGCTGGTGGAACGATCATAACGCGCTTATTACTTGATAGCATAGGGACCATTTCATAACGAAGTATACCTAGTCGACCAGGAAAAAGTTTAAGCTTTGCGAATCTGTAGATCAACAAAGTATTACAATAAGCTGCCAATGTACAAATTTTTGTTGCCAACAACCTTTGTACGCCAGATCCATATCAATACGTAACACAGGGAACAAGCACAACAAATTGCACTAGTTTGAACACATCAAAACTGGACAAAACCGAGTGCAAAAGCGCACTAGCATTCTCATTTCCAGTATAACCTTCATCAAACAGAAATCCACAATGACAAGAATGGCTCTTTGCTTATGTACTACTAAAATTACGTATTGTGATACTATAAAATTCGGCTTTTGTTTCCCATCACTACAGAACAAAACACTGTGTGCTTAACAGTCAACGTTACGTCGATCCCTAGCCTCTGTAGGCAATATAAAACTTACAGTGTAAGACTAAGAAACAAAAGAATGATAAACAACGAAAAGTTAACATAGCAGTGCAGTGTATCTGTAATTGTAATGGTCATGAACTAGGAAACCACATATGCTTTCGATTTGCTTTCCTACAATCAGTGCCAATAACTGACAATGCAATTTATCGGCCCTGGACTACCATTCTGACACCACAAGGATATCAGAATACCCACCAAAAACCTGCCGTTAGTTGTATAAGCAAATTCTGCACTAACGCAACGTGGTAACAGCCATTGAAGTAAAATTGAAACTAATGAGTCAAAGATGTGTTCGGCAAGTGGAAAACAGCTGCTAGGACAAATCAGACACTATACAGGTTAGACCATTCTACATTCGATTTTATGTGTCATTCCCAAAACCTGTACTTGTTTGCCTTCTGGCAGCTAGGCATTAAGCAGAGAGTTGTTACAGCAAGAGAGACAACATAAATGCCAGTTTTACTAAATTTTTCAATGTCAAGGATTAGAACACTGCTTGTAGCCTACAGCAGCCTCGGTATCCATGGCCTTCAAAACGGAAATCGTGAGCGTTTCACCTTTTTCAAATTTATCGTCTACTTCCTCTCCTAGTTTTCCTTCTGGAAGGCGTATATCATCACGCATACTACCATCATCCTCCATGAGACTGAGATAACCATCATTTATATCAACAAGCTATTTTTAAAGAGAAAAAAAACTTCGATGATTATCTTCATCCTTAACAATAGCAAGTGCCAAACATACAAATGAAAACTAAACAATTTAAAACGACAGATTGCATATCCTTAAAACAAAACGATACTTGCCACATGATTGCATGGTGCAAGTCAAGAGATCAAGGTCTAGATAAATTTTACTACAGGAAATCATCTTACCTAAGGAAGTGCTGTACTAACAGGATAGTTGAAATAATTATAATCAATAATTTACAACCAAATTTCAGGACAATAAATGTATAAACAATAGTGTTCGGTCAGGGAAACAATTTTTCAGGGTCAGGGTGTGTGTGCACTTGCCCGGTCAGGGCAGGGATAATAGTAAGCAGGATTAGCAGGAGTTCCTTGATGGCCACCAACCCTATTAAGTTGTCATTTAGGATCATCCTTGATAAAAAGTTGTTTCTAAATTATACTTGCGCCATATAAAACAGACATAAAGCAAAACATGATAATTTGCCCATAAACTATCAAAATCACTATCAGCCAGTCCTCAAGTTACTAACTAGTCTTGCATCATGACATTGTCATCATCTGATTGTGGCTCATTTTTGACTTATATATCTATGTAGATTGGAATGTGATTCAGTTATAGTCTGTCTGATGCTCGAAACTCAGAGTAACAGCGAATCAGTCTTTTCATTTTCCGTAATTCTGTTATCAATGCTCTGTACTTTGTACATAGAGCAATTTAAGCTGATGAAGACAGCACCATTTACGCAATCAATATATATATATATGGAAGCCATTTCCCTTAGACATCAATCTCTATCAATTAGTCAGTAAGAGTTTTTCATATGTTAAAGACACCAATAATATTTTATCAAAAATAGGAGAGCTTCATCCCCTCCTAGAGAATGCTATCATGTTCACAGCAGATGTTGGATGTTGTGGGTCTTTATCCCAACATCCCTCATGTAGAAGGATTAGCAGCTGTGGAGGTTTTGCAAAATAGTGTAGATAGTCAATATTCGGTAGATACACTGGTTACCTTAGCGAAGTTAGTTTTAGAGAATAATTATTTCCGGTTTAATGGTGAGTTTTACAGATAGAGTAGAGGAACTGCCATAGGTACAGGATTTGCACCAGCATATGCACACATATTTATGAATAGATTAGAGCAAACTACTATAGATAAAAGTATAGATAAGCCTTTACGGCTAAAATACACGTTAAGTTTAACTGGGCCAATTAGTTGCAAGAAAAAAAAGCTTATTGTAAAGATGTACAATTTTTTCTGGTTTTGTAAGTTTTTTTGAAAGTTGGACATGTTCAACTTTTAGCAAACAGTTGCAAGTTTTTTTCTATTCAAATTAACAGGATAATGAACAAGTCTATTGTTTTGCTTGGCGCTTTCTAGAAACAGCGGAAAAGAATTGAGTTTAGACTAATTTCAAAGTAGTGAAAAAGTTGTAGAACGAAAGCATGGCTAGTATAGCAGGAAAGGATGAGAAAACTGAACGATTTATTGAGAAATGGAAGCAGATCCCACGTTTGTGGGATGTTAGCTCAAACAACTACAGGGACATAAATGTGTTTTGCTTGCTAATTGAACACTCCACCAACCCGAGAAGTTAGTCAAATGTCTCATTATCCATTCATAGAAAATTTTTGAACCCTGTTTGGTCTTTGCTCCGAAAACCATTCAAGAGTGCTTGGAAGGCACCATATTTTTGCCGTTTCAAGAGCCATGGCTTAACCCATGCTACTCTCTGTTTCCGTTTTGTAGCTTGTCTTTTCTCTTCTGACACCATTTCTGCTGCTGCTAAGACAATTACTGCGATAGAAGATGCACGTGTTCTTTCTTTGGCGTCCATTACGAAAATGAGTGTTTTTTTAAAAAAACCCTATAATTTTAAACTTACCATGTAACAGGTGCGAGATTTGCAACTAAACTTATAAGTTTTTTTTTGTAACGAATTGGTCCAATTAAACTTACCGTATATTTTAGCCTTTAGTCTGGTTAACGTATATAGATGATGATTTTTCATTTGGACAGGTAATGTGGATAGTCTTAATCAATTCATAGAACATATCAATAGCATCCATGATACCATAAAATTCACAAGCCATTAATCATATTCCACTGTTAGTTCCCTTGGTATTCAGGTAACAAAAACAGGCAATCACCTGGAAATGGATCTTTGCTACAAGGAAACTGACACCCATCAGTATTTACACAAGACATCATGTCACCCATGGCACATGAAGAAGGCAATTCCAT
>JANTCA010011958.1:0-26896 GCA_024741275.1 Chironex yamaguchii | reverse complement strand
CACTAGTGTCACCTATCATGCTTGCTTTGATATATCACCTGTGTCATCTATCGTGCTTGCTTTGATATATCACTAGTTTCATCTATCATGCTTGCTTTGATATATCACTAGTGTCATCTATCATGTTTGCTATGATATATCACTATTGTCATTTGTCATGCTTGCTTTGATATATCACTAGTGTCGTCTATCATGCTTGCTTTGATATATCACTAGTGTCATCTCTCATGCTTGCTTTGATATATCACTGGTGCCTTCATTGGATCGCGATATTTTTTGTTGCAAAGTTGCAATCATTGAAGATCGTTTTGTATACCTTCCATTGATTCATCGTAGAGTTTAGACCGTTTAAAATGTCATGGCTTACAACAGCTTAGCTTTGACATCAGAATCTTCTCTGCTACTTTGGAAAACTGTCATGTTCACAGTTATACTATTGGGTGTCGTTCCTCCAATGAAAGGAAGTTTGCTTTACTTTCACAGTATCCCCTAAAACCAACCTCGATAAGGTGACGATATTAAGATCAATGATAACGGATAAAAACCAGATCTCCTTTTTCAAAGTTTACTAATTTATCTTCTATTGGTCATTCCTTTGTATACTTGTGATTCATTTCCTCTGAATTACGACTTGTGCCTTTCCTATCATTAAAAACACTCAGGGATGGGGCTACTTGTAGGGGGTAACACAACAAGAGTTATCTTACTTGGAAGCATCAGCGAAAACGAATCATCGGCAGCCAATCGAAGCTGCAAGTAAACAGTTAGGTGCTGACTAATTATTATGGAAAAGTTGTGGGTGAGTAGGTTGCCCTATAGTACCAACTCGTAAAATACCAAGACATTCTGCCGAATTCTTCGCCCATTAACTACGTAACTGACTGCCTTCCAACCAACCGACAAATTTATTGAGCACGTTTTTGTATCGAAACTGCCAGTAAAATATGCAGCATTCCTAATTAGTGTATGTTAAGCCAAGTCACTGTCCTGAGGGAGATCCTAAAGAGGAAAAGTAGTTGCTTTCGACAGCGATCTAAGAAATAATAGAGTATGTGAAAAGAAAAGATCATGGCTCCTTTATTACGATGTGCTCGATTTTATTCTAGCTCCACAATTGACTCCGGCAAGCAACAAAAAGTCATAACATGATTAAGTTTCTAAAAGCAGGACTTCTTGGAACAATGCTGCAACCGAAATTGGAATCAATGAAGCTTCTGTACAATGAGCAAGATATTCCTGGACAGTTGATGTCTCGAAGAGATACAGTCGGTTATCATGTTAAATAAAAGATTTTGGACTACTTTTTATAAAGCATAGCAATTATGTTTGTGACCAAAATATAACATTGATGCTTTCATTGTAGTCATTCCAATCAATATGTTTACAATTATGGTGGTAAATAAAACAACGAGAGGTGTTGGTAGCAACAATGAGAATTATGGTCACGAAATTTAATTGACCAGTGTTCCCATAGTTCAGACTCAAATATTACAAAGATTGTAAGCTAGTAGCTGCTAAAGAAAAACCTCGTCTTTTGCTTGGAGTAGATCCCATTGTGTCAGTCAGACAGATTCTCCCCTGATGATATTGAGGATGACAGAATTAACAGTAGGAGTCAAATGAGGTTTTCAAAATAGTAGCTTAAGGAGTTAACCTATGACTGAAAAAGATGAGGACCGCAAATAACACAAAGAAAATATAAGGGATAGTATACAATATAAAACTCATCAGTAGAGTAAATTCTAACAAATATTGTATATTGTGGTCTTTAAACCTCAACGATCATTGTTAACCTGTGATATCCTGTTAGACTATCTTTTGTTATAGATACAGAGCTCATCCAATATAATTCCCAAAGCTGGTTGGAGAGACTTGACAGTACCTTCTTTTGACAGGTAGTCAGTTGGTGTCAATAGTATAAAGACATTTTGGCAATGTAGTGAGCTTGTATTAATGATATTGAAAGAAAACTATTTTTTCAATGCATGCCTACATAAATAGGCACTATCTACAAAGTGATGAATAAATGGGATCTTATTCTTCTTTGGAAAAATAACTGGATTATTATTGATGAGCATTTTATATATGCATATATGTACTGCAACATGAATATGACTAAAGAAGATTACCAGGAGAGCTACTGATTTGTTCAAAGAAAGTTTTAAGCATATGACTCGATATATAACGAATTTCAAAATTATTTAAACCATGGAATATCTTTTTAGAATATTACAGAATAATAAAGCAAAGTAAAAACACATTCGATTGTACTATAACATTTGGCTTAATACCTTAGAACAGAAGTCTTGTCCTTGGGAGTGTTCTTGTCTATGCCATCCTGTGCGAATCAAAACGATGTTGTCCGTCATTTAAGTAAATTTTATTACCACTAAATAATACATGATGTTTATTGACAGAATCTCTCATTGTGCAGCAGTTCATTTTCAAGTGGGTTCTACATTGTAGCATTCTTTACAAGGCTTTGGTCGAGAAGGGAAAGTTAAAATCAAGTAAAATGAGTCTAGTTTAGCTTTCACTTCTCGTAAATTGAGCCTGCTAAGAAATGAAAATCATGACTCAAGAACTTTCCTGCTTTAAAAAATATTTATTTGCTTATCATGACACTCTGTGATTTATAATATTGACATGGTATATTTAACGTATGTGGTCTCTGTTCCAAAAGGAGTTCTTATGCTCCAATGTTGGGGTCGCAAGAATGCAAATCAGAATGCAGGGGTATACTGCTACTGGGATAGTTTTTCAAAGCAAAGTATTACTTATTTCCCTTAAGACTCTGATGCCTTTCACTTTCAGCGCTCCAGGTTTATGGTTTAGTTCCATGTTGACTTACCTAGGGTTTTTTTGCATCCCTCTATTTTAAACTGTCCCTGTTACAAAGGACGTTTTTTACATAGTCAGTTGTGAGCGGGTTTCTAACTACTCACTCTTAAGCTTGGAAGAGTATATCAGTGGCATTCAATGACGTTTTGATCAAGGTTTTGCATTCTAGAATGGTTAATCATTACAGGCTGCAAAGGCCTTAATTTCCATAAGTTATCTCGTTTACAAAAATTTTAGCAATTTTGTAACATCCTTTTCGTTTTGATGTTTCAGCTTACTGCTGATCGATTTGGGAAAGCAACTGGGAATTGGCAGGCTACCTCTACAGTGAAAAGAGGGTATAATTAATCATGGGTACTATAAAGATAAACTCTTTAAACAAATGGAAGTAACCATTTTAACAAAAGTTAAAATAAAACTTAATTAGGTTTAGTAAATCCGACACATAAGACTTGAACCTAAAATCGGGTTAGTACTGATGAGATTAATATCATTATTAACTTCAGCAAATTGTCATTATCCTTAATTCCATTACGCTGTAGTTAAGAAATGTATATTCTAAATGGTTGAGACCAAGGCTAACAGTAACGATAAGCAAAAACCATTTAATCCTTATGTATATTTCCTGTTCAGTTGAAATAGTATGGTGCAGTTCAGTTATTTTAACGATAGCTCGAAAAACAATTATAGATATCCTATTTGAGTTCAAAGTAATATCCAATTAGTAGGAGATACTTTGCAATTAAAAATAAATCATTTGTAACGTTAGAACGGAGCCAAAGAAGGAGTAGCCAGTTCTGAATGTATTACTTTCATAATCATAACATGGCTTTAAGGGGGAAATAATTTAAAGTAAAAAAATACTTCAAATGAAGACAAACCTGGTAAAAACGAAAAAGCTCTTTGTCTAACATTTAGAATACTTTCTATCATATTAAATATCAAGTTGTAATCACATGATCACTTTTAACTGACAGTGTTGAAGGAACTGAAAACACGAAAATTTAAATCACAGACGAAAATATTTTTAATGATAAATTCAAACGCATCGTGTCTCTTGATAATTAAAGCACTTCTCAGTTCAGTCACAAGGATGGTAATTTTCAGAGAAAAAGTCGGGAGTTATTTAATTATTATTTAATAATTTAATTATCAAACTATTGTTCTGACCTGTCATCAAAAACATTCGCCCTCAGAGAAATTTCTATGTAAACATTATTACAAACGTTTAAATAGTATGTCAGTACGGTACTTCACAAAAATTAAGAAAAAGGTGTGAAAAGGTGTAAAAATATTGACCGGTGATAAACAAGATGACACATGTTAAATGTCAGTCCTGTTGGCAACAGACTAGCCAAAGTAACTTCTATACATGTTAGCAGTTCAACTACACATGTGTTTGTTCTCAACAGGAATAATGTCGTGGAGAGCATTTTTACGCGAAACAGGTCGATACCAATTGTCCTTCTCAACATGACAAAAGTCATACTAATCTATCACAATATATTATTATTTTAAGTTATTTGATAACAAGCTGTGCAGCAAAATTAGTTTTAACCACACATGAGGTCGATTACTGTGGGTTATTTTAGATTATGTTGAGACAACACCGACACATGCCCCTAATCTGCCTTCAACGCACTCCACTCCTCCTTGTCTGTCCAATCAAGAAACGTAATTTTGAGTATTAAATGGCAGCATTATAAGTAACATATTGATAATCCGACCAACTAAAAGGGTGTACCTTAAAGCCAATACATGCAATCAGTTTAAAATTTATTTGAAACCTACGCCGTATACTATCTACAGAATGACAGAATTAACTCATACGGAAAAACAGTTTATTGAAGAAGCTGTTTGATATACATGGCATGCATATTAATTTGATAGACATTGATGCTGACCCGTTATCATAGTTCAAGTACCAAGTCTTCATCGCGTCACTACAAGGTAACTGCTGAATAGAAATCAACAGCTGAACAGCAAGGGTAAATAGAAGCTATGTGGAGCTGGTCGATTTTTAAGAAAACGGTTAGTGTTGTCATCTACTTGTTTCTTGCATACAGAAGAAAAGTCTGGACCTTCCACTGAAACAACGTCTGGCTTTAGATTAAAACCATTCATACTACTGAAATGTGAATATATTACAACTGCTTTGTACAAGGCTAAGAGACGAACGCTTTGAAAATACATTATACCTCAACGAAACTTGTTCCCAAGAACTTAATTAAATAAGCTCGTCTTTCCGGACATGAATGAAGGGCAGCTGGTTTCAGTTGAGAATTAACGCTGAATGCTACCAAACAGAGAAAAGAGGAGACGCTATCCAAAGTATCAGTAGACTACATGCAAGACAACCTTGAACAGATAAACCTTGAAAACTGATTGAGAAAATTAGATAAAATCAGTCGGTCCCTAATGACTTTAATTATTCATTAGATTTAATGGTATAATTGTGGGATCAAAATTTCTTTTAAATAGTGCACATTTAAAGCATTTTTGAAGAACTGTCTGATCTATGTAGCTTAGCTACCCAAAGCTTTCTCGAATTAACACACCAACACAAAACTCTTGCACCCTTTTTTGTCCCAATCGTTAAGAGTTCAAAATGTTTTCCGTTACTCCGACTACCCTTTTGCTGCTTGCGGTTATCAAGACAGAAATTATTTAACAGATTTTATGAAAGACGATACAATAAACAACTCTGAGCAAAGGATGTATTCTGCCTAGTGGTGCACGTGGGTAAAAAGAAGTAGCTAAGTTATCCTCATGATGTTACATGTCAACGCTCTGAAACGTCATGAATCACAGATGAACGACCTTGAATTGTCTAAAAGCAATCTAATTAAAACCCAAAACAAGATACGTTTGTAAAAATGCATCAAGAATATTAAAGTTGGATTAGTTTTTGGTTGACCACAGTCAATTTAAGCATAGCTGGCTAGTGAATTTGAAATACGGTTTGTGTATACATACATGTGAATGGGACTACAGAAATTCTTATCATCATCTTATAAAGAGGAGATTATATGTTCTCGAGTTAATTGTACTTGAATGAATTTAGGGATGGCTTTCTAAGCTGCTGATGCCAATGTATCCTATTCATAAGAAGGGAAGCATCAATTTTGCTATCCGAAAAACTATGATATCTTATGAATAGTTTACACAATGTAGTACGAAAATTAACCAAGAAATTATTGTTTTGTCTAAAGAAGGAAAGTTTGATAACGGTAAGGGGTGATAAGATCAGACGTTTCAAAACACATAGTAAGTGTACTGTGTGCGGGCTTTATTTTAGTGTTCGTGTTAATTTGGTTTTTAAAAATCAATTTCCGTTGCTAAATAAATCAATCAGCAAAATCAATACTCTCAAACGTTGATCAATTTTTACTATCGATTGAGGGTGCAGATCAGCAAACAAAAGATCACATCTCAACTGAGGTTAAAAATATGTGCTAAGTCCTCATAAATTGTAACTTTGACGGCTATCTTGCAAACGTAGAGCTAATTATGTTAAAACGTATTTTAAATTTGGTCTTCGGCTACCCAAATACGTACAGCTATGGTAACATAAGTTCAGACGTACGTTAATCCTAAGCATGACGTTTTGGAAAGAATATCAAACTGTCAACAATATTAACATTTAATCTTACATGCTCACATAGCTTTGTAGTCTTTGTAGTGACTGATACTACGCTGTAGGAAAGTAGAGGTCTTGAGTTCAAGTCACCACAAGATAAAGAAATAAGATGACAGAACGTAAAGGGATCCAACCCTCGCAGGGAGCTTGCTTACTTGTAAGTTATCCAAGCCAAGCTTCCAAGACATTAAAAACTGGCTAAGGCTCAGTGAAGGGTATCTTCGTAAAAACATTGCCACGTCAATGCTAAATCTAGTCCGTTCAAATTGTTTAGGTAGCACTGAAAACATGATTTTGTTTGCACAATTATTCAGTTACAAAATCACAACATTTTGCCTTCGTCTTGTGATTATAACCTACTATACATTAAATCAAATACGTAGACATTCATATCATAACTTGAAAGTTATAATAAGTTTAAATACATTTTCATGATATTTTTTCATAGACGTCTCGACGTTGTCACGGCTATTGTTCGATAGAAAGATCGGCTTCATAACTGGTTCAATTTGAGACAAAAAGATTCAAAATGCTTTAAACATTGTCAAAGCTATCATTACCATAAAGCAGCTGCCTGTCTTTATCCATTGAAATACATAAATTTGTCCAAAGGTCATCAACCATTACATCACCATGCAGAGATACGAGAGGCTTGCCGAGAATAGTTGTTTACCAAGTTCAGATGAGAATATTTTTATCGTGCTTTAGGTAGAAGTTTATTATTGACAACTTATCAAATTCCTGCAACTTGAAAAACGTTCTGCTACCAGAGGTCACATATTAACACTACTGCCTAAAGACACACTTGATAACGTGCAAACTCAGAAAACCTTTACAGTCTTGCTTGGAACTTGCAAAAAAGCATCTTGTGCTACAGAAGACCTCAAACTACTTAGTAAACTCAAGACGTCAGTCTATTTAGATATGAAATACCTAGATGGTCACCTATCAGCTGGTAGTCTCATTCCTGCAGCAACTGAAGATCATTACTAGATCCTTATTCTAAGCTGCAATGGATTTTATAATTAAAGCTCTTATGTCATGTCAATTTTTGAAACGTTATGTGAAGCGGAACAGTTACTTTTTAAATGAATTAAAGGATTAGATGTCTATGCTGAAATGGATGATTTACAATAAATTGATCATGATGTATCAATATCAATGAACAAAGTAGCAGCTGAGAGTATTGAAAACAAGAGCCAAAGGGAAAAAGCCATCAAACACTAAAGAAATCGTCGAGGGCCTGGCAGTCTGTGACCAAAAACGGCGCCTCTTTCAACCCATTTTAATACGTCTCAGACTTCTATTAGAAGAGAAGTCATTGCAGCAGCTGTCTTCTTCACAGATGAGAACATTAGAGGCTTAGCTTTAAAGCACTGACAAAGACATTTCAACTTGTTGGTAGAATAAACTAAACAATAAAAAGAAAAGGAATGAATTGAAAGTCAGCGAAAGTAGGAAGTACAGACCTACGTCTGCTTTAGGACACACTCTCCGTCAAAATCATACTGATTATTTTAAATCTGGTGATCTATAAGCAATTTGTAAAATGCCGCTATATTATGATTACCTACACTTTATTAACAAAGTCTAAGTCAAACTAGAAGCACTGGAAGAATTGAAACCTCCTCTAAGAAAATGAAGTCAGCTGGGATTATCAGTTACTCAATATTCAAATGAGTTGTAGTAATAATCGTCATGGTAACAGGAGTTTTTCCTGCAATGAATTCCTTGCCAGTGTGGTTTGATGTGTCCCTGTTTTCTTACCCTTCAGTAATGCATGTTTTAGATGCATAGTAGTAAGATTTTAGTTAGTGTAATTTTGAGGAACAAACCACACGTCCAGCGTGGGGACCGAACCAGCGATCTTCGGCTATTCAGCCAGAATACTCTGAGTGCGGACATTGTTTTTCCGTGGTGATTTCGGGATGTCATCATTTGATGATTGCATCATTGCACATGAAGATATTTCTGCCAAATTTGATAACTGTGTTATCCACATAACAAACGTCTTCACTAGCTGTAGTTTTATGAAGGTTTCATTTCCGAAAAAGAAATCCTGAGTCCACAATTTGATTACAATGTGATTTCTCCTTTCAGCCTTTTCTACTTTCTCTACTCTTCCTCTCTATGCCTACTACGATATCTACTTCATACTTCCATTTCATTCACAATTGCTTGAATCATCTAGCAAAAAAGAAGAACAACGCGCGCGAGTGCTGCCAGCAGATGATTCCGCATGCCGGTCGGCATTCCTTTACCGTGTATTTTTTCTTTTACACATATGTAGTCTGCTAAGTAACTAAGCTTGTTTTCTAATATGTCCCAAATTTTGTGTGAAGTGTCAGTATTTTCGAGAGATTGCTGTAATAGTTCTTTTCTCTCTTGTTTAAAGTTTCTTCGGATTGTCTCACTTTGTAACGTCTCACTTCTAGTTACCTTTTCTTTTATTAATTGTCTTTAGCTTCACTTTTATATCCGCAGACACAAGACGATGGTCAGTACCACAGTCTGCACTTGGCCTACTTTACGTGACCCGACCTTTATACTCCGCTGTTGGATAAGCATTTAATCTATCGTCTTGTATCACATGCCATCAGTTGATGTCCAAGTGTGTTCTTGCCTATGTCTGTTCAAAGCAGGTATTCAGTGCCGTATACTTATTCCTATCACAAAAAATTGACTATGCCCTGTCCTCGCATATTTCTTACACCTAAGCCAAAATTTCTCACAACGCTTTCGTCTATTCCACAACCAAATTTTGCATAAATACCACGAATGATGATTTTCGTGTCATTACACTTGTTTGTTTCTTTCATTACACAGGGCTTTGTGCTAGACCAATAGGTCCTTGTAAGCGTTGTCTGCTGTCAGTCCATAAACTTGGGTCACACAGAGACGCGTTGGCATTAATAAATCCTTACAGGAATGCTTCTTTCTGATACTAGATGGTAATAATCTAAATGTCTGACTACACTTTCTTTAAAGATGATTGCCACTTCTTTTCTCTTCTCTAATCCTAATGCATAGATGACTCTGAACTTTTTATAACTTGAGGGCTTTTCCACATATCTCCTTCAACTTTCCCATGAGTTCTGACAAATGCTAATATAACAAGATGCTGTGTTTCAATCTCATTGAGAATATTTTCCAGCTACCATCTTTCAGCAAGCTTCTCGCATTCCAAGTTTCGTTTTACAGCCAGTATCTTGATGCTGTGCCTGCCAGATCACATGACATCTATCGAGCTATATCAAGGTTATGACCAGTACTGACCCATTTGCTAACATATCCATTCTTTTGCTCCTAGGCTTCATAGTGCAAGGGGGGTAATAAATGCAGCAAGCCCCTAGAACTAACCCAGCAGGGGTACCTTTCAAAGTGATTTTCCTCTAGGCCGATTGACTCCTATTGTGGAGTCAATCCATCCATCGCACTTGCTCATTTTACTAGAATGAGCTCTTGCTATTGTCCCAAAAAGTGATCTTCCACCAGCAAACTCTATCCATTACAGCTGCTGCCCAGTAACGTCACTGTAACCCACGTTTGGCGACCAAAAGAGATACAGTCACTTGCAAAAGTAAGCCACTAGGCTTGGTATGGCGTGAAGCCTTATTCTTCCATCTAGGTCTGACAAATCTAACCACTTTCCCTAGGTTGGCCATTGACACTCTAATATGCTCATCCGTCTGTGAACAAGGTCTTGTTTTTGTTCCTGATGGGTTGCCAAGAAACCCTCCTCACCGGAGAGTCCGACTGCCTTGATTCCTCCGTAGGAGTACCGGTTTAGTCGCCGACAACGCCAGACCATGGAACAGTTAGTACTGTTTCACATGGTACCATTAGCAGAGAGACTAACCTGACCTGACATGATATCATTCAACAGAAGCCAAAAATTCTGGTGCACATCATGGGAACTACAACTGAACAGAATTTTTAAGCGAATGATTGGTCCAGAATATGAATTTCTTTCTGCTGATCCTTCAATAAATGGCCGACGTTCAAACAGAGGTATTTAATAACAATTTTGGCTGACAAATACACTTGAATCTACCTAGACCTATGAAAAATAATGAAATTGCAGCATTTCCTTTTTACTTCCTCAATGAAGTAATAAACTTCGTGAGTTTTGCAGCAACGCGCACGACAAGCGTTTTGTATAATGCACGTTGATCACAGTATTTGGTCAGTTGGTGATTATTGTCTTTGTTCTTCTTCAATGATTTACAACAAGCTGTTTGAAGTTTTGCCTAGCATTTTCTCAGAATATTTCACAACAAAAAGCTTTAACAAACTTTCCTTTACTGCAACCTCTTTTACTTTGCTGCCAAAAATCATTCCAGAAGACAACGGTACTTATCTGTCTTCTAATAGCTAATAAGAAGAAATAGTTCCATTTTTGATAATCTCTGAAAAACGAATACTGTGCCTTCGCTGAAATGCTTTGGTATGTCAAATAGACAAAATTCATTTGGCTGAATAATGATTGTTTTGCAGGTTTGGAGACACATGTAATAGGTTATGTTAACAATTTAATAGAGGACTGGACATGAATTGAGCAGAATCAGCTCACTTAATCTTGTAGTTGTTGGCACTTCTTGCTTTTTTTTGTTTGTTTGTTTTTTTCTCGCGTCTGACCTAACCTGCATGTGGTTGTGATTACCTTTTATATCCATGCTAATCGAAAGCATGCTGGAATATATATATATCACTTGTGTAAGTGTTAAAAGGTTCATGAATTGTTTTTCTTCTGGCTTGATATATTTTTAACAGGTGATGGGCCCAGAGTTATTGCAAAATGCTGAGTAAAGTGGATTGATATTTTGATTGTTACTGTGTGTTGATCAAGATGTCAAATACGAAAGGTCAGGCACTTAGAACTTTTGATGTTCCCAAGTTGGGCCGTTCCAATTATAATGAATGGAAAAGACACATGAAATGGTTCCTCCTGGGTGAGGATTTATGGGGATTTGTGAAAGTTTCAGAGGTCAAGCCAGAAGGTGATAACGTAGATGCCAATAGAGTTTCAAAAGGGCATTGTATTTTATTGCAACAAGCTTGGAGTCAGAGCTTCAAGTACACATGGATAATGTGGAATGTGCTAAGGAAGCATGGGACATCATAAATGATCATTTCCAGCGTGTGTCTCTTCTGCAAAAATACGTCTTTGCAGGCATTATTATCAATTAAATTTCAGTATGATGGTGATATACATATCCATATTAGAAAATTGTGTGAACTCCATAACAAAATGAAGGATTTAGGAGGATCTTTAGATGATAAGGACTTACCAATGACACTTCTAGCCAGTTTGCCTTTTGAAATATATAAATCTCTAATTGTTTCATTGGATGTGGCTGGAGAGGACAATTTAACTTTAATAATGTGAAACCTCTATTGCTCAATGAGACTGATCGCCTGGCAGATAGCAATACAGAAAGCCCGCGAGTCGTTGCTAATTTTGCTTCAGCTCCAAAATTCAAACCAAAAAGTCATTTTAAATGCAATGCCTATAGAAAAAAGGGACATTTCGGAAAGGATTGTAGAAGACCACAAAAGAAAGAAAAGAATATATCACATGAATCAAACTTTTCAGAATTAATGCTCAAGTTGCCCAAATTGCAGAAGACCAAGTAAATGAAGTTGCATTTCCTTTAGCTACAACAAGCAACCATTTTCAAATCGACAGAATTTGGATTATTGACTCTGGGGCAAGTCAGCATTTGCTTTCTGATCAGAGTTTGCTTCAAGATTTTCATGCATATAGGAAGCTACAAGAAATACGATTGGCTGGTAACTGTGATCTGATATATGCAGTTGGTGAAGGCAACATCAAGAAAGTAAAGCTTGAGCATGGAGAAATGCTTGTAGTCCTGCAGAATGTTTAGTGTGTTCCAGATCTTGCAGATAATCTTTCATCAGTTCATTCAATGACCATGCATGGAGCTAGTGTAACATTTACCAAAGGGATTTGTAAAATACTTGCAGAATTCAAGGTGCTAGTTGTTGGACAAAAGTATGAGCGGGTTTTGGAGTTAAACACTGCCAAATCGCATTTGTGTAGCACAAGTAAAGCCACCTGATGACTATTCTATTCAGTTGTGGCACAAACGTATGGGCCATATAAGTAAGGACAGTATTGGCAAATTACAAGAGGTAGCAGGTGTCATTCCTATCAAAAAGGTCAATCACTGTTTTAGTTGTGCTTAAGAAAAGCAACACAGAAACCCAAATACATTAAGCACATCACATTTAAAAGAAATATTAGAAATAGTGCACAGTGATGTTATGGGACCTTTTGAAGCTGATTCAATTGGTGGGCCTAGATACGTTTGCACTTTCACTGATGAAAAGTCTTAATATTCTTTTGTATATATGCTACGCACCAAAGGAGAAGTGTTTACAAAATTCTTAAGCTTTGTTGCAATGGTAGAGGCACAAACAGGAAAGTCAGTTAAGTTTATCAGAAGTGATAATGGAGGTGAATATTCTTCTGAGGTATTGAAAGAATTTTGCAGAAAGAAAAGCATTCAACATCAGTAGTTTGCTCCCATACACAACTGAACAAAATAGAATTGCAAAGCATTTAAACAGAACAGTATTTGAAGATATGCATGCTATGTTGCATCATGCCAAGGTACCTAAGAAATTTTGGACAGAAGCTTTGAACACCACTGTCTATCTTAAGAACAGATCACCTCATTTATATCTCAATGGAAGAACACCTTATGAGATTTTTCATGGGCAAAAGCCAAATTTGTCACATTTGCATGTCTTTGGGTGTCTAGCGACCGTACATGTTCCAAAGCAGCAACGTTTGAAGATATTTGCCAAAGCAAAAGTTAAAGTTTTCTTTGGCTATCTTGATGATGTAAAGGGATACCGTTTGATCGATCCAGAGACACTAGCAATAATCTTTCATGAAGATAAATTTGTGTGATAAAGAAAATCTCGAGAATATTCACGCGGTTGTAGCTGCAGAGGGTCATGTATTAATTGATTGTTGTGGTGCTAATTACTATAATGACAGAGATGATGAGACTGGGGATAATGTAGATCTTAACTTATAAGCAACAGTGAGTAGAGATGTGTCCGAACAAACAGAGAATTTGGTACAAGAGAAAGATTAAGCACAGGTGGGCGCTACGTACGAGGAGACTTTTATGCATCAAGTGCATTCATTATCAGCAAAACGCCCATCAGCTTTGCGTCCTCCTGACCAAAAGCCTTATCACTGTAGGCTTGCTGAATCACTAACATCAGAAGTAAGTGAACCAGACCATCTTTACCAAGCATGGCACAGTGAACATAGTAAGCAATGGCATGATGCTACTGACAGTGCGATTGCGTCTCATTTTGATACACACACATGGGACTTAGTACTACTTCCAGATAACAAAAACATTGTTAAATGTAAATGGATTTTTAAGATCAAACACAAAGCAGACAACACAATCGACTGATTTAAAGCTCGTTTAGTGGGAAAAGGGTACAGTTAAGAACAAAGTGTTGATTTCAACGAATTTTTCCACCTGTTGCTCGCTTTACGACCATAAAGACTGTGGTAGTTTTGACTGCATTATTTGACCTTGAATTGCACCAATTAGATGTCAAAACGGCATTGCTGAACGGAACCGTAGAATAAGAAATTTACATGAGACAACCCGAAGGCTATATTGATGAGAAACACCCTGATTATGTCTGCAGTTTTAGAAGAGCTCTTTAAGAAATACGTCAAGATGCTCGTTGTTGGAATAAAGTAATTGATGAGCATTTAAGATCAGCTGGATATAAACCAAGCACTGCAGATTCATGCATCTATATTAAGCAAGAAGGAGAAAGTTTTGTGCTGTTAGCAATATATGTAGA
Organism: Chironex yamaguchii; assembly: GCA_024741275.1. Classification (NCBI taxonomy): domain Eukaryota; kingdom Metazoa; phylum Cnidaria; class Cubozoa; order Chirodropida; family Chirodropidae; genus Chironex; species Chironex yamaguchii. The sequence continues at coordinate 12,546 of JANTCA010011958.1, read as the reverse complement.
TGATATACTAATTGCCTCAAACAACACAAGTATGCTGCAGAAAGAGAAAGTTCAGCTCAGTAAGAAATTTGATGTTGTTGACAAAGGAGAGGCTTATCGTATTCTTGGCAGTTCAGTCAAGCGAAATCGTTCAACAGGAACTATGTCTTTAAGTCAGCCTACGTATATTGAGAACATTTTGAAAAGATTTAAGATGGAAAATTGTAATCCAGTTAAAACACCTTTGGAGCCAGGAACAAAGTTCTCATAATTATTAAAGGATGAAGAATGTGTTGACAAAGATATTTATCAGGAAATAATTGGTTGTTTGACATACTCTATGACTACTGTACATCTGTCAGCTGCTGTTTCGTTATTGAGTCAATGCATGCCAAATCCTGGAAACCAGCACTGGATTGGTCTTAAGCGTGTGCTATGTTATTTGAAAGGAACAGTTAATTATGGACTATGTTACAAGAAAGGCAGTTGTACAATTTTGAGTGGGTACGGTGATACAAGTTGGTGAGTCTGTCTAGACACAAGGCGTTCTACATCAGGCTATGTTTTAGCCTTGGTAGAAATTTAATCAGTTGCAGTCAGAAGCAGTCCTCAGCTGCAAAGTCATCAACAAAAGCTGAAATTGTAGCATTAAGTCAAGCCACACAAGAATGTTTATGGCTGTGACGTTTCTTATCGGATTTATGTTTTACTCAAGAAGATGCTACTGTTACCTTTGAAGACAACCAAGTGGCTCTACAGCTTGCAAAGAATGCATAGTACCATGAACATTCTAAACACATTGAGATACATGATTTGTTTTGTCGCGAGCACGTCATTGCAGGAAATGTTAATGTACAATCTTGCAGAACATCCGATATGTTGGCAGAAATTATGACAAAAGCTGTACCCTATCCTCGTTTTAGTCAAATGAATTTGAATTTTGGACATATTGACACTTCAAGTTAACTGTTATTGCTTAAGGCTGTTAACAATTTAATAGAGGACTGGACATGAATTGAGCAGAATCAGCTCACTTAATCTTGTTATTGTTGTTACATCTCGTTTACTTTTTTTGTTGCGTCTGACCTAACCTGCATGTGGTTGTGATAACCTTTTATATCCATGCTAATCGAAAGCATGCTGGAATATATATCACTTGTGTTAGTGTTAAAAGGTTCATGGATTGTTTTTCTTCTGGCTTGATACATTTTTAACAGTTTACACGTTTCATTTACAACATTAAGTATTTTGCTGCAATCGTATATCGATTTATATTTGGTTTTGATACTGAAACATTTTATGCTAGAGAATGTGTTTCAGCTACGAAAGAAATACTACAGGACACAATAAAAACCTTTACGATAGTAGCAAAACATGTTATATTTCACTTCCTCCCACCCAACCCCTCCCCCCCATGATACTACCTATATCTCCAAAGCTTAATGGTAATAATGAAGATTTAAAGTGGGAGCTCTTAAGCTTTCTCCTTTTGCCTTTCTCATGAAGGAGATGTCAAATGTAACTCCTTTACACTTAAACTTTTAGGTTTTTTTCCAGTGTCATTGTGCATCGGCTTAAAGAAACAGTTCTTTCGCAAACAGCAAAAGTTTTGAACTTCAAATTGAATTATTCATATAGATTGGTTGATGGTACCTAATCTTTAGTAGGTTTACGGCATCTATACAAAGAGATTAAAAGTAACAAGGAAAATTACATCTTAAGGTGGATTTATGCTGACAATAGTTAATTTGTGTGCTTAATTTGAATTAACAATCACCAACGACGCATGTAAAACACGATAAATAAGTCCCAACAGCATGAAATTGCAAAACAGAAACTACACGTGCCTTACATCATTCACAGTTTATCATCTCACAACAAACAATGAGAATCTTAACATTCTCTCCATAAATTATTGATAATGATTGTAAATAAAGAAATTATTGATGATTTTTTCTCAATGATGGTGATGTCTTCAATAGCTACTGTAGATGATCCAATTGTAGTTATTGTACTCTGGTCTTAGTACCAACATGTAATATGCTTGACAATGTCTTCATATCTTAGCATTCTTCTATTTGAATATCCTTTGATTTTAAACCCTCAGTTAACTGAAAAGAAACAGCTCATATCACAGCACAGGCAAAAAAGGCTATATATCATTTGGTGTTTTACTTGTCTGTAACTGGAAGCTGTCTTGGTAATGTCTGCTCCTACAATCTCCAACAATCTTCCTTGGTTGATGATGGTAGTGGTGCTACTGCCTCTTAGGCCTTGCAGTCCAAAGCATCTGCATCCATAGCAGCTGTTTTACTATCTGTTGACCTTGAGGGATCCAAAATCTGCTTCTAACTCTGCTATAGGTATAATTTCACCCTGTGCCACAAGATGCGTGAAAGTGTAATTTTTTAGAAGAACTTTTTGCATTTCCAAGTCTTCTATAACAATAAATATCGCCGTTATTTTCTGTCATATCTTTAAACTTTTTATCCTTTGACACGTAGTTTTGCACTAGCATGTACATACTGTTGTTGCATTTACAAATTTATAGGTAATACTTTAGGAATTCCATTTATTTCCTTTTGGGCATATGTGCAGAATCTTAAAATATATTCAGTGTCTCTAAACGGCCATTGTAAGGTACTTAACATCTAATACTTGGATCTAATGATTCTGGACTTGCAAGACTGAAGTACTTTCTAGGACTCTGCTTTGTCATCCGTCTGGAAATGCTGTAACTGACCCTGCAAAAATTGCTCTTCTTGTTGAAAATATGTTAGCACAAGCCATCACTTCCTCTTAATTTAATTGTTTGATTGCGTCATTATTCCTATCAGCTGGATTCATGGGTCAATACTTCCACTTGATATGTAGTACTAGTTGATGCTCTTTTACTCTGTTGCTAACAAACTGCTTTCATTGTCCTCTTTTCTGCAACCAAAAGAGAAGATTTTGACCATCCAACTGCAACTTAATTTTAAGAAGAAACCCACAGTTAATAATACTACTGCCAATGGTTACAACATATAACGACCCACACCATGCAGCCTTAATTGCATTGCCAAATCCATGTATGACAATGGCAACTGATTTACCCACTCCAATAGCTTGCTGTGAAATTTTTAATTCACCTTCTACAGATTTTTGCTTTCATTCTCATTATATCTTTTCCTCACCATTAAGTTCATAACTTTATTTGGCTCCTCTCCTGCTAAGGTCCTCAAATACCAACTTTGGCTTCAAAGTTTAGGTCTAACAGGTCCAAGAGGATCAAATGTCTTGGATTACATGCGCAAAATGTTAGCCAAATAAATCAAATTAATGTCTTCCAATTCCAAAACGTGGCCTCTTTATTAGGCATATCCATGGATTTCACGAATAGTGATAAACCAAATCTCATTATTGTTTTCTATTTCATCATTATGAATCCTTGGTCTTGTAATTGCCTTTTAACTCACTATATCACATTTGCACCTGGTTTGAACTTGGTCATTAATTCCTCTATTATAGTAATCTATGTACAGGCTTCTATTAAGATCTTCTGCAAGTTCTAGATCTTGGTGTTTGCAATTTGTAAGGAGCCTTTGCACTGTCCCACCTTGGATATATGGGTTTGGGCCAGATCCAAAGGGGATTCTCCTGAACCAATGAGTCTTAATTTCCAAAGTATTAGAATAACAATTGGATGTCCTAAGAAACCATGGCACATCTTTACAAGATTGATCTACCTCGATTTCTAAACAGGCTTTTCATTTTCACCAGACATGCACTTACAAGGAAGAACTATTGATCTATGGAAATTATCCAAAGATTTTCATTTCCAGACATTTTGCATTGTGAATTTTCTAGTAAATGTTGGCCTATGGCATAACTGCATGTTTTAGGCAGTCGTTTTAGCCTTGCAAGCGCGAAATAGCTGTTCTCTAGAAGGAACTGATGCTTGTCTACACTGGTTATAAAACTCTCTTAAGCTGAAAAATCTGCGATATTCTTCAAAAATACTACAAACGCCAGCCTCTGGATATCCGTTTTCAAGAGGAATAGATTATATTTTCAACAGTTCTGAATATAACTTAAGAGTTTCTACAAATACAAAGTGCACTACGTACAAGTCTTTTAATAACACTGATTCGTCCAATTTTTAGACAAGGAGAATCCCAGGTTATGTGCCAGCCTGTAAAAATCAGCCTTTGTCCACCAAAACATCAAGAAAAAGTAAAAACTATCCTGTTCTTTTTCTACTGTAAACTGGAGTGTTGGATATTTACGTTTTTGGAAAAACCTGTCTTAGTAATAATTCTGTCCAGATGTCGCTACCTGTCTCACCCGTATCTAAAATCCTTCAAAATCCTTTCCAGGGTGAAATATGTAAAGCTTTCTGGTCTTTGGCTGAATGAATATCTTAGCTGGAAGTATCATCTTTGTAAACTTTCAGAAAAGTTACCCTGGACGTTTGAAATTTCTCTTAAAATAATCTTCTTTCTTCTACTGTTGCCCTGATATGCATTTACAATTCATTGTGTGCGTCATTTGTACAGTATGGCATTACTGTTTGAAGACAAATATTTTACTCTTATATAGAACCAATGTTTAAACTGCAAACGAAATCTGCCTGTTTTATACAAAATCATAATTTTTACCCCCATTCTCTGCTAAGGGTTTCAATTATTAAGACAATTAAACATTTTTGAACTTGAACTACTGGTCTCTGTTTATAAATCAAGAAAAACGTTAACACCAATATATTTTTACAATTATATCCTTGTTAGTTCTTTAATACATAACTATGGAGCAATACAATCATCCCGGTATGATTTTTATCTTATTGTCAAAAATAGTACCCGATATAGTCGGGGGTTCAATTCAGTTTCTCGGGACCAAGCTATGGTATGAATTACCATAGGAATTAGAAATTAGTCTAATTCTTATAACTCGACCTTCCAAATCTTCATTTAGAAAAAATATTGAAAAAAGCATTACAAAATGTAATGCTATAACATAAAACCTTTCGTTTACATGTAATTTCCCAAAAATAGGCATATGGGGTCACTTTTCTTGTCAGCTTTCTTAGAGAGTTCCTCCTTAAAAACTCGGCTACACCTCATTATCGGTATTTGTTTTATATAAGCTTAGTATTTGTACTTAATTGTGTTTCAGTTTAATAGTAAAGCTATCTATCTATCTATCTATCTATCTATCTATTTATCTATCTATCTATCTATCTATCTATCTATCTATCTATCTATCTATCTAACTAACTATCTGTCTGTCCGTCTATCTATCTATCTATCTATCTATATTTCTAACTTTCTTAAAAATTTCCGCTCAATATTACATTTATATTTTCTATTTATACGGCCTGTTTAACATATACATGGCCCGGTTTTGAAAGGCATATGCCATTTTACATTTATATGGACTTACTAACATATATGTGCCCTAGTTTTGAAAAGTATATGCCATTTTTCACATATACATAGCCTGTTTAACATATACATGGCCTAGTTTTTGAAAGTACAAACCATTTTCCATAGCTATGGCATATTTGACATGTACGTGGCCCATTTTCTTAAAGTATATGTCATTTTTCATGTTGCCTGTTTTTCAAATATCTATGCTTGTGAAAAAGATTATGTACTGTTCAACATTTAAATATTCTAATTATGTATTTGCATAAGTTATGCATCTAGTAACTACAAGTCATTTATTCTCGCCCAAGTAAGGACTGTCAGCGAGAAAAATTTTTGAGAATCTCTGAAGTGATTCCGTCAGGTCTCTGAAAATTCCTTATATCTGGCATCGGTGTTCAAAGCGCCATTCAAAGCAGTTTTGATGCCACTTAATGTTGCAATGTGATCCATTTTTCAAACACGAGCATGACACAGCGAGTCCATTACTTACGTCATAGGGTGCTGATGCGCAAATTATTCAAATACATATAAATGAAAAACGACATATGTTTTAAAAAACAGGCCATATTTATTTATTGAAAATGGCATATATTTTTGAAAAACAAGCCATATAAATGTAAAATATAACATAAATTTATGCACCGAATATTGTTTGCATCGACGCCCCAAGGACTATTTTTTACAAAATGACCATAGTAAGAAGTGCATATTGTCATACGGAAACAAATGAAGGCATACAAATAATTCTTCTTGTGCGCGTGTAATTAAGTCCAACTCAGGTCTTGAATCACAAAGACCCGTCTCTCTAACCTTTCTATATATTCTTGTTACTTACATAATTACCATCTATCTATCTATCTATCTATCTATCTATCTATCTATCTAATTATCCATCTATCGCCATTTCCTAATACCTACATTGACATATTCATATACAACAGTTGTAATAATTAGAAAGTAATTTGGCATAGAAGCAATTCAAATCTTTTAAATTGCTTCATACTGCTTAGTTGTACTCAACTGTACATATAACACATTCTAGCAGGCACAAGCAAAGTAAAAGATGGATAAATGATTTAGATAACGGTTTCTTAGTGACAATCAGATTTGTAAATGGCAAGTGCCTTAATATTGGAAGCCCCTCACTGCAAAGGATTTGATGCTTATGCTTCATATCACATGACTTCGCCGTCAGCGTTCAAAGAAAAGGATCAGTTAAGCAAACATACTGAAGGTGAAATTTGCATTCCAGTTTAGGACTGTTCCGTGAAATGGTACCAACATAGACAAGATAAAGACTTCGTTTATCAACAAAACACTGGTTTAATGTGACAAGTTACTTTTTCGATGAAGTGGCTGTCACTTATTAAAACTAACCAACTAGTCATTCTGAAAATTTTTTGTTCCGTTTACGGGAAGCTTTTATCGCATATTCAGTTTAACAACACATTTACATTAAAATTTTATAAGTGACCCATTTTAAAGACTAAGACAAGCAGGATATTTATTGCAAATTATTTTGTATTGTTTCAATAATTACAAAATCAAGGTTAACTACCAACAAAATCCAAAAACCAAATCAGTATGGCCTTGTAAAATGTGATGACAGAGCAAACAAGTGTAATGTGTCATATTTTATTTGAATAAAAGGACGATTCTAGAATGTGAGAGACTATTTCATCTGCACTCGCGAAACAACAGCGGTCTTCCTGCCCAAAGACAAGATTCTAGTTTGCAGCAAACACCGAAATGATGTTTTTTATCTAATGCACTGAAGAATAAATACTATGTCCTATGATAAGTACTAAAAAAAAGTTAAAAAGTTGATAAAATTATATCAGCACTGAACGAGACAGTAAGGGTAAGCTACACACATTACAGATCGAGAATTACAGAACGCGACGAAGTTGCTATTGGCCACTTTAGGATTCAATATAATTCAAGCAATGGTCTACTTCTCTACCAGTGAAAGTCTATACTTGAAAGACTTTACCTAAATTTAAATAAGATGTGGATCGAAATTGAAAACTCACAAAAAATAACTTAACAGGTAAGGCTCTGCCAGTTTTTTTATGACGTAACGCAGGGAATTTCCGGACTTTCTAGTAATTGTTGGAGTACGGGAGATTCGCAAAAGGTTGCTATGATTTGAAAGGTTAAGCCAAACTTATTATTTCTCAGGTTCTCAGGAGGAGAAGTAAAACTCCATAAACGCTCTGTATTTCTTTTGTCTTGGGTTCTTCCTTTTTTTGCTGGCTGTCACGCGTTGTCATAGAACTAACTCAAATCCTTGACAAAGAATTCAAAGACTGATTCTCATAGCTCCATATACTACTGGTACAACGACAAAGAAAATCAAACCAAGAAGATCTATTGGACGATTACCAAACATCATAGCACCATGACCAAGTCTGAAGAGAGTACTCCAAGAACAAGAATACGACAGTGCCAAAAATAAAGTTCTCACAAGAAGGGTAACAAAAATTGAGCTTTTTTATCACTTTGTCTGGGTCTTACTTGTATTACACTCTCGGATTTAGATCATACACTTCTCTTTGTATATAATCGTTGGAGTCAGGTTATTAAATTTTTTCTTAAATGTAATAGACAACATTCTATAAGCTAGTGAACTAACGAGAACACAGCATTACAGTTTCTTTAGCAAGTCTGTCAAAGTAAGCTATAAAGTGGTTCTAAAAGGACTCAGTTGTAACAGGCATCAAACATTTAATTCCACTGCGTAATAAATACATATGCAAAAAACCCGATCAACTCTTCAGCGTATGACGTCATGTTTTATATTAAAAGTCTTAATTCTACCCAATATCCTAGATGTTCTGAAATTTTACTATTAGCTTTATTTGATTATTTTACAATAAAATGTAACTCATATGAGAGTACAGTAGTCGTATTAAAAAGAACAAGATTGAGTTTATCGTATATGATAACAAACGGATGCATGGTCTTTCTATTTATAATTATGCTACTTTTGTGTTGTCTTGGCAATAAATTTTATAAAAGATGGCAAAATTAGGTACGTATATTTAGATGCTTGCCTAATAATGAGTGTCTTTATCAACTGTCAGAAATGTAAACAAGAGCAAGTTTTGAACAATAAATCATATGATTTTAGAAAACTTTTGGCAAACGATGAAGGTCTGAAGTTGACTGATAGCAGCTAATATTACAAAGAGAAATTAAATACAATTCGCTACTGAATGCAGAACAAGAAGCAAAAATTGCATTAAGATTTAAAAAACACACTTTGCATTCCACTAAATTCAAGAGTTATAATTAATGAGAATGTAAATACAGGAGCATAATATTGCCAATTACAAACATTAGTGGGCAGAATTTGGTATTGGCATCGATATTACCAGACGCAACAACCTAAGATGTGGTTGCCCACACAAACCTTTAATTCTGTTGTGGGAGCCCAAATCTCTGTCAATATTGCTTATGTGGTTATACTGTGTGCTCATTACATTTATCTTTTTAGAGCCAAAATTATTAGTAAGTGACACTCAAAGACACGACGCATATTGTATTCTTTCTTACAAAGATTTGCTAAATAACATGTACAAAAATTTTTAAAAGAAATTAGCAAGCTTCTCCCAGTGAAAATGTTTGTAAATCAGAGCATCTTCTTTCGTAAGGTTGCGGAAGAGGATGCAAACCGTTTATATATTTAAGAAGATTCAACAAGTCTACGTTTTCTAGAAGACTTTTTCTACCGACTGAAATTGACATGTTGGTTAATGATGCAAAGCTATCATCATGTATGCCTTGATCATCATCCTTCTACCGTTCTTACACGAAGAAAGAGTCCTCCAATGATTCAACAGCAATACACCTCAATGCATTAAATAAAAAGCCCAATAGCATATTTACCTTTTTTACGTTTTATACCATAACTTTTCATTGATCTAGTACTTACGTTGGGATCAATGCTAGTAAATACATATCGTAAATACATATCGTATATTCTCCAAAAGCTCCCGTCCCTTATTATAAAGTCTAACTAGAGGGTGGCTTTAATTTCATAGTCAAGTGAAATGGAAAAGCTGACATTTTTAAAATGTTTGTTTTTTCCTAAACATACGTAACTTTACAGAAGGAATTTGATACCAATAAGTGATTGTTAAAAGAAGGAGTTTCGTGAGTAAATTTTTTGCAAGCAAGTCCAATGCTTTTCTAAAGAATTATATACTATATTTTTTTGCACATTAAGTTTATCGAATGAAATTTGGGTCAGCTAATATAGTTACTTATATTTTGTTCTTTATTGTCCCATTTCTTTATTATTGGCACCAAGTTAGAATAACACACCTGATATCCAAAAGATATACTAATTTCAATGAATAGGTGTAGATAAGGAGACAATTACCTGCAATTCTATATTGTTTGAGTTTGTTTTTTATGCCTGACTAAACTGTGTCAGGCCAGTAAGATCAAATTCTTTTGCGGTGGGTTGGTGCAGAAGAAAGGAAAATCTGTGGTTTTGTAATCCGTCTTGCAAGGTTTAGAGGTATGATTTATGTGTTAATTTTCTATGCTAAGGTAGATACGATGTGGCGTATTTTGTGTTGTTTTTCATCCTTAAAGTATCATTTGCGTTCAATTGTTCCTTTAATTATTTAGTTATCAACTAGTAGACCTCGTCTGCAACGAAATTGGGTAAATATAAAACGTACTCCCTTGGAGAATATTTTATCAGATAACAAGACCTGTACTGTTAAAGGAACGATTTGATACGTTATCTTCTATAAAAGATTTAGAAGAGTAGGTTTAGGCCTATTTAATTTCATGTTAAAAGTAATCCTGGGGATCATCAAAAGTGATCGGTGAACCAGCTCTTTGCTTCGTGTGAATTGTGATGACTTGTTATTAGTATCTGCCAGTTTCTTGCTCCACCTTACTGAGAAGGTGTGAAGTGCATTCCTTGGCTTCATTATATGTAGCGGAAACAACCAATCATTACAAAGGATGACGAATAAATCAGTTCCTATGTTGACCAAAATGTAGTGGTATTGTAAACAGATAATTTCTCATTTCAAATTTTCCGAGTTCCATCCAATAGATCCATAGTGCAAACAACTAATAAAGAAACGTTCTCTGCACTATTTTTCAATGACTAAAGTTCACACTTTGGGCTGGCACATGAAGTAAAATTGCTGTTACTCTGGTTTATGCCTTAGATGAAAACGAAGTTCCTTAATTATCGGAGTGATATACGTTTCAGCTAATCAAGTCGTAACCTGTTAAGTTTTAAAGTCAAAACTGGAAACGATAAATGAAAACTCCTTTAATTTGAAAGTCCTTCACCAAACCTTTGTGCGGTCTGAGTTTGAGGATTGCAAGTTCGAGCCCGGTAGACTCCTATTTAGTGCAGCTATTGTGGCATTGCTCCGCTTTTGACAAATGTATATATTCATATATAGTATCTCAACAGACTTAAGTGCCTTTTACTAAATATTTGTCAAAGTAGAACATTGCAACAGTAGCTGTACTAAGTTGGAGTCGAGCAAACTCAAACTTGCAATCTTCATATCTCAACGCGAATAATCGTGTTATTTGATATCTTAGTATGTTTGCTGAATGTTCTGCCATTTACGGCTATAATGCGATACTGGAACGTGCTCCTGGTTAAAAATTTAAGATTTAGAATTCAATCAATTGAATAAATTGCATTACAAAACTAAAATCTTACTAGATTCTATTCAATCATCACATTAAGTTATACAACTGTTACCTAGATACATTGTAGGCCAAACTTAGTTCGGTAATTCTTATGTCGTTATATCATACCATCACGTCCTTAGCCAAAGTGACCGTGGATGCACCCAACTAATGACAGTGGCCCGTCGCCTATTTCTGTCCACCGCAGATCAGCCATCCTTCCTCGCTCCATTCTTTCAAATTCCCCGTCCACTTTTTTGCGGTCTCCTCCATTTGTCCCCTTCCTTCAATTCCATCTTCTATTACATCCTTTGCCACTCTACCTCCTCTTATCATATGCAAGCCCGACCAAAACCAGTGAGGGCCCTGGAGCTATAAATAACGTGGCCTCTTTATGAGTTTCAAAATTTTAAGAGCTAGACGAAATCTAACGCTAATTTTTACAACTACTAAAATCACGCATAACCATAGTCAATAACTTAAAAAGATGCAAGGTTGATAAACCAAAGGAATCAAACGGCAAAAATTGAACAAACATAGCGAACAAGTCCTTAAAAGATCTTAAAACGTAAGCGTCCAACAAGCATCTCGTTAAAATTGTGTAGCATTCGCAAATTTTTTCATGGGTCATTGTCGAGGCTCAGGTCCCTGGAATTTACCTCGGCCACCCTTCCATTTCGACGCTACTGATCATATGTCCATAAAACTGAAGCTTCCGTCTTCTTCAAAATTCTTACCGCTGTTCCCCTATTACGTCGGTCACGACGCTTCTGAGTGTCTTGTAGTTGTTATTTGTGTAAAATAGTTAACTATTATTTTCTGTTAGGAAATTGTGTATTGTTAATTTTACTTTAATCCCTGTACAGAACAACTTGAGGGCTTTTCTAAAGAAATCGACAATTTAGAACGATATCTTTTGTAGCATGGACGTCTGAAAAACTTGACTTAGTAACGGATGCATCTCTAAGTTGCGTAGGATCTTCCTGTAAGGATGAAGCCAAAGCATCTGGAATTGTCAGCCTTTATGCAGGTAGAATCCTTAATGACATTTTTCAAGTTGTAAGTACTTGCAAAGTCTAAAAAGTCATCACTCTTTTAATTGCAGTTAATGTTACCAGCTATAAGAAAACGTTTGAAAAACATTGCAGAAATAGTCCAAGGCTTTACTTGTGTCTCTTAAAGAATATTGCTTTTTTCTGGGAAGGATTGTTGCTGCCAAAAATAACCTAGTTTGTTTTATGGAAGTTGAATGATGAAATTTATCTCAATGTCAAATCTCAATTTTTCAATTTCAATGAACAAATTTCTTTTTTGCAAAGAACCCCTGCTTTTGGCATTGTATAATTGTCCATCCTCCTAACAGTTATGATCCAGTGTTAGTGACAACATAAAAACATTCAAAAATCGCCTTGAAAATTTGCGACATCGCGCTAAAATCATACTTAAAAGCTTTTTTCGTCTGACACTCCTCAGAGTA
>JANTCA010011947.1:0-26904 GCA_024741275.1 Chironex yamaguchii | reverse complement strand
CCCACTTAGTGCAGCTGTTGTGGTAATGCTCCACTCTTGATGAATATATATAAAGCACTGTGTCTGTTGAGGTATTATATAAATATATATACACAACTTATTATAATGATGTTCTGTCCAACAAGTACTCACAGTTACCACGCCACCGTGGTAAAGTAGATAAGACGATGATCTTGCAAGCCAGTATTAAAACACCATTGGTTAGAGACGATAAAGGGAACTCACTCTCATCAAGAGGTCATGTTTTAGTAATAATGGCCAGCGACCGTGACTCCTAGACGCCTGCACAGGCACATTTACAATCATTCACCTGAGCACTGTCCCCAGAGCCAACCTGCGGTTCATAATGCACCTTAGAGCATGCAGAACTATTTGCAGTTTTTGATCATGAGTGACTAAACCTGTATGAACAATTGTTTGAACAAGACTGGACATCCATGATCTTCACAAGGATGTTTTGTGGTATTGTAATAGCTCAACCATCCGACGGCTTCTAACAGCTTCGTCGTACCAAATGTCCCTCGCATGGCATGGGTTGACCCGTGGCACATGGTTTTCAGGCACTTGCCAATGGTGCCACGAGAGGGATTCTATTCGTAAGAACCTCCTGATCAGAGAGCAAGTACTCTAACCACTCGGCCACTAGACCACGGTTTTAGTAAAATTCCCTAACAATGACTTAAAATGATGTACACTTGATAACGAGTACGACAAAATATAGCTTACCTATTGTCTTTTAATTCCTACAAACTCATAAATTAATGAATGCCTTTCCAGTTTTCACGTGGGTGCTGATTAATTAATCTGCCTATTATAGAACAATAGTGTTATATATTCATTTTCTTGTGCGGGTTGTAATGCTCGTTATATTGGTGAAACGTTTAGACACCTTAAGACATGGGTACGTGACCATTTGTCGGCTGATAAAAACTCTCATATCAATAGACAGCTTCAACATTTTAACCTTTCTCTTTCTTTTTAACTTACCTATTTTCGGCCTCTCTCTTTTCTTTTCTACTTTATCACTTAGTGTTCTGTGTGCCTATTTTAATCACTCCCTGGTGTACCATTTCATCTATTTCTGTCAATTACTTTGTTTATGCCATATGTTCAGTCTCTTTACGACTTTCAATATTTGTATACATGTAGCTGTAATACACCGTTGGATCTCAATTAGATAATTGTAACTGATGATGGTACTTGAAGTATCGAAACATGTCGTACAAAATGAAAAATGTTGTTCTTTTTATCAAGTGTATAGCAAGTCTGCTTATTACAAGAACAATAGTGCTTTTGATTTTGATAGACGGTAGTAATAGTAGTAGTAGTAGTAGTAGTAGTAGTAGTAGTAGTAGTAGTAGTAGTAGTTGTAGTAGTAGTAGTAGTAGTAGTAGTAGTAGTAGCAGCAGCAGTAGTAGTAGTAGTAGTAGTAGTAGTAGTAGTGGTAGTAGTAGCAGCGGCACTATTCGTAGAAAGAAGCCACGTTTTAACCAGGGCTTTGCAGTCGGAGTTGGTGTCGAATTATAAATTAGGTAGAAGTGGCGATTTGCAAATGACTACGACTCCTTTTAACAATAACTGGCATGATCAGGTTTTTTCCAAAATATCATAGAAAACAAACCATCAGAATTTAAAGAAACATCAGAATCAAGCTGATGACTGTCTGCAGCTGTAAATATGTTAGCAAATGTATAAAAATTACTACCTAGTAAGTTAGAAACAGCACAACAGAACACTTGCAAAATACAAATGTTTTGTTGGCTCAATGTAAGACAAAGGCTTTGGAGTCGGAGTTGGAATTAAAAGGAGGATCTTAGGAGGAGTGTGAGTAGGAGCAGACGTATGGTGAGTTAAAGAAGTCCGGAGTCGGGGTTAGAAGTAGGTTTACCTCGGTCAGCGGAGTCGGGTGGTATAGTTAGAATCTCACTGACACGACTTCAAAGCCCTAGTTTTAAAGGATGAAAGTTTGATCCTCAATACTCTGTTATTTCATAGTTAGCAATTATGCATCCACTTATGACATTACCAAATAATTAAGAAGTTATTAATGTCCATATTTTACCTACATAGTTTATCCTAATTTACAATGACATAAAGGAAGATAATAAAAATACGAAAATAAGATTATTACCGTTATTGGTGCCACAAAGCATAGTGACTTCTTCTTCGTCAAAATAATGGTTGTATATGGAAATATCGCCACTGGCAAAGTGAGTAACTCGAAAATGTGGTCCTTTATTTGGTCTCCCAAACATAAGTCTAGTATTTTTGTCTGTCTTATGGCAATTTGCGCAGGCATCACACTGCCCTCCAAAATCCGAGGTGGCAAACAATTGACAGTTTGCATATAATTTCATTCCTTAAAGAACAGAAAGGAAAAATGTGTGTAGTTATGCCTGTTACTTATGTGTAGCTTTATATATTTAAACAATGTTCTAAGTTAAACACAAAAAAATAAATTAATGAATTTCTCCCTTTTCCACGGCTGGATTTCGTCTCGTAATACCAAGGACTTTGAAAGTTTGTGCCGTTATGGCGCGGAGGTTTGAGTGTTGGCTCTTGAGTTTGACGATTGCAAATTGGAGCCCTGCTGGCTCCCCATCAATGTAGTTGTTGGGGTAATCCTCCACGTATGAGTAATATATATCATGTGCATTAATGTGTCTGCTCAGATAGCTTTTAACATATGCTCTTTCATTCCATAAAAGGTCCATGAATACAAACGGAAATACTTTTCTGAAGAATTACTTGAAAGCAAAAGATTAATGTCGAAAGTTCTGTTTATTTAATGAATGTATGTATAATTCTTCACGAGCTCAAGTAACACTGTTCATTATAGTATAAATAATTCTGCATGTTCATGAACTGTAGTTCTTGAGAAGATTTTTTGTCAATAAGTTAAATGAAAGTCATTTTATTTAATCTAAAAAAAAATTATTATTATAATTATTATTATTATTTATGTATAAATATATGGTGTGCGTCCATCGCGAGCGATGATGACCCCAACACCAGGGTTGGGTTCTCATATGACTGATGAGTCCGATCCGAGCTTGGAAGGACCTGCCACAGATTGTACAGGTAATTGAGTTATTTGCAGTAGATGTTGAAGCTCTGGACTTCCTTTCAGTGCACTTTCTCCTAGCCTTAGCCAAGTGTTGCCCTTCCGCAGCGGCAGCGCCATTGGCGACACAGTTTCGCTAGTTTGGTCAGTTTAAAGCTGCAGTTTCCCAAGCGTTCGGGTCAATCTGTATCTGCTCTAAGGACTCTTTCAAAGAGTCTTCGAAGAGTTTTCGCTGACCTCCTCGACTGCGCCGACCGCCTGACAGTTCCTTGTAGAACAGCTGCTTTGGTATGCGTGAGTCAGGCATGCGGACCACATGTCCTGCCAAACGAGCTTGGTGTTTCATGAGCATGGTATAAACAGACTCCATGCTTGCCATGGTAAGGACTTCGGTGTCATGCACATGATCCTGCTACCTTACTTTCAGGATCCTCCGAAGGTATGTCATGTGGAAGTGGTGTAGTTTTCTTGCATGTCTTCTATACACTGTCCAGGTTTCACAAGCACAGAGAAGTAATTGTGAGACAACTGCTCGATAAACCTTGAACTCGGTACCCAAACTGATGCCCCTGCTCTCCCAAACAGTCTCCCGCAGCCTGTTAAAACTTGCACTGGCTTTCGCGATTCTATTGTTAGTCTCTTCATCAATATGGACATCTTGAGTGAGATAAGGTGCTCCCAAGGTAGGTGAATATGGACACGACAAGAAGCCACTGTCCATTTACAGTGATGTCGGGTTCATCAGGATATTTGTAACAAAAGGATGTTTTGGGGCGGGTTGGTGCATGACTGCTGTCTTTTTGACACTGATGGTGAGGCCAAAGTTGTCACACGAGGTGGAGAGACTGTCCTCAACTGCAAGTCCTGTTCTGTGCCAGCTTACAGTGCGCAGTCGTCAGAGAACAGGAGCTCATGAAGAACTGTGGTCTTGACTTTTGTTAGAGCCTTGAGCCTCCGCAAGTTGAACACACTGTTATCAGTTCTGTATCTGAAACTGATGCCGTTCAAGTTGTTACTGAGGTCACCCCCCAGCATAGCAGTGAAGAGCATCCTGAATAGAGTCGGTGCAAGTACGTAGCCCTGCTTTACGCCATTTGACACATCAAAGGCATTGGAGAGATCCCATCCTCCAGCATGCGGGTTGTCATACCGTCATGGAACTGTCTTGTCATGGTTATGACCTTGCTTGAACAGCCAAACTTTGCCATAATCCTCCAGGGGCCTTCTCGATTTACCGAGTCGAAAGCTTTGGTTAAGTTAATGAAGGATGTGTAGAGTGGGTGGATTCTGCTCCTGGCATTTCGCCTGGAGTTGTCGTGCAGCGAAAATCATATTGATAGTAACCCTGTCCTTTCTAAAGCCACATTGACTCTCTGGTAAAAGACCATGTTCCAGGTGGGTGTTTAGACAATTTAACATCACACGGGCTAAAATCTTCGCTGCTATGGACAAGAGGGAGATGCCACGGTGATTGTCACATATGTGCCTATCATCTTATGTTTGTAGAGGTGTATAATGGAGGCGTCTTTTAGTTGTTGTCGGAGTTCTCCTTTGGTCCAAAGGAGCTGAAAAAGGCTAGTCAAGTGTGAAATAATTGGTGCTCTGCCTGCTTTGTAGATCTCCGCTTGATGGTATTTTCTCCTGGAGCTTTACCACAGGCCATCTGCTGGATTGCCTTCTGAACTTTACAAGGCAAAATATATATATACATGGAGCTTAAAATATTACTTATCGGAAGAAAGTAAAATATGATAAATGAAAGAGCATATGTTAAAAGTTATCTCAACCTATTTATACGAAACATGCCTCAAAACTAGCTACTCATAAACAAGAAAGGAAACAAAGAAAGAGAAAATGAAGGAACAAAACATTATAAGAATAGTCCAAGTGAAAAAACGAACTCTTCCTGTATACAGAGCACTGGCTTTCTTGTTTAAAAAGTAGACAGAGTCCAATAAATTTTCTAGTAAATGTTGGCCTATGGCAAAATCGCATGTTTTGGCAGTCATTTTTGCTTTGCAAGCGCGAAATGCCTGTTGTCTAGGAGGAATTGATGCTTGTCAACAAGTCTTTGAGAAGTGCGACCTACAGTTCGTTTTTTTCATTTGGACTCTTCCAATAATGTTTTGTTTCCTCATTTTCTCTTACTTTGTTTCCTTTCTTGTTTATGATTGGCTAGTTTTGAAATATGTTTCGTATAAATAGGTTGCCATATACATATACTTTCCTTTCTAACGATTCATACTCTGAAGAGTGTCAGACGAAAAAAGCTTTAAAGTATGTTTTTAGCGCACTATGGAAAATTTTCAAGGCGATTTATCTATATAATATGAAAACATCGAGTTGTTTATATGTTACTCATATATGTCTATATACACATATTTTAGGCTTAATTTTAAAAGTTACGTAGTAAAATATAGAGCCATATCTTTGTACACTAATGTCTTTTTCTACGATACACCGCTATCGACGACTGACGCATTGTTTGTATTGTTGAAATAAGGGATGCAAATCTGAATGATGAAAACTGGTGTGCAAAATTTTCACCTTAAGACAGTTTTACTGCGTGGGTACTCTTATCTATGACTCAAATGTATGTGTGTAAGCAGATTAAATTACGTTGTACTGTTGTTTAGTATGACTTGTCTACTATTAACTTGTAAGTTCAAGCTAATGTCATAAACGAGTACTCTCACCAATATTTTCTCTCCATGTGAGCACGAATGTGACCCATCGTTCCACAAAATTGTCCAGCACTTCATCCAAACACCAAGTGTAAAATCGTGTAGCCAATGCAGCGTATACTTTCCATCCTTTAACCCACATGGCAATGCCTCTTGAATCATTACTTGATGCTCCAGAGTCAAATATATACATTGCAGAGTTACTGGAAACAGAATCCTTGTACAGTTTGATTGTCATTGACACTGTTAATCCATCAGTGCAAACTTCTGGATCTATAAGCCAATAAAAATGTAGGTAGGGGCACTTAAATGTACTTTTAGGTATATCAACATATTGTTTTCAACAGGACGGGCATAAAAATCATAACTTTGCTAAGGCGTTTCATATTCATATCACTCCTTTTTCACTTCACTCGTTAGACTTTAGCTTCGCTAAAGTATTTTGACGGTGAATTCCATGCTTTAAATTTCTTAGTCTTTGTGGCCCTGTTATAGTCATGGATGTGGACGTTTATCATATCTTGAATCACAATTTCAAGACATGATTATTTTCTTTATCTAAGTTTCATGCTGTTGGAAAAATGTAGCATCTGTTGTTTGCACGAAAATTACAAAGAAAACCAACATTCTTTTTTAACGTGATGAAGTTAAAGATTGTCAAAATCTAAGCTAAGCTACTCACATGTCCCTTAGGTTACAAGAAATTTTCGAGGTTGCGTTAATAAGAAAATGATTCGCAAAACAAGAGAATATTATTGATATAGACTAGGACGTAAGTTAAGACAAAAGGAACACAAGAAATTACAGAGCATTATGGAAAAGGAGTGCATTGGAGTCGAGAGGGATCTTTCACTTTGAAGTAACATGTTAAGTGTTAGCAGTGCTTTTAAGAGTTGCAAACAAGGTAGGTAGATGAAACGTCAAAAACAGTGTTACAAGAAGACAAGGTTATCCGAGATATGTACACCGCATTTAGTTCTTTCTGATGGTTTTCACAATAATGTAAACGAATTTTGTTACAGTCATTGAAAATACTTGTGCGTTTTAAGCATATGTTAAATGCCTAATCAATTGTTAACTTACTCATTAACAAATGATGGCACGGAAGAACTAATATGATAAGCTAACATGACAATAGATGAGGTTCAGGTCACTCATCATGGTTAATAAAGATAAATAGAACACATATTAATTCCAGGACAGTGAAAGTAAATCAGCTGCAATTCTTAAATGGTCAGAAAGGAGTAATGTGATCTGGAGAGAACAGCCATTGAAAGACGAAATAGTTTCATAAGTTATATTGACGTTAACGCTTTGATATCTTGTAATTACGACAAACTAAACAATTCCTCTTTGGCTGCAATGTTAAAACAAAATGATGAAGTTAAAACGAGATATTAGTCTCTAACTTATTACATTATAGAGAACCATTGTTAATCTAAAATAAAACAATCTCTTTACAGAAAAACAGCAAAAAATAAATCAGAATCTGATAATAGTAGTCTAATGAATAATCATGAGTTATTCTATTAATACCGCAGCAGCATAGCGTACTATTGCGGAGAGGTGTGGGTGTGAATCCACGATCAGGTCAAAAGCTATAAAAGTGAGAAATAATACTTCCCTGTTTAATACTCGGCCGTTACAGGTTAGATTGCGGAAACTGAACAAACACTTACTATAAGTGAACCAACCCCTGCTCTACCATTTGCTGTGGTTGATAACTGTGTGACCAAAGTCTAAGAAAACCTAGACATGCACCCACCCGTACATCAAAGTGAAGTGGGAAGGAATTACATTAATACAAATACAAGTAACATAAAATTAAAATATAAATAAAGTATACTAAAATTTAAAGAATGGTTACGTTTGTAATATGGTCACTTGTGTGACTTAATTAATTAATCACGACTATGGAAATTTGCAAAATTCAGCCACGACTAAGTAGTTAGTGTTAGCATTTAATAGCTTAGCACAGTGATGAAAACTTGCATCTGCCTCAAACTGTAAATATAACCATCAATTAGTTAGACCTACCACTAATGCATTCGCCAGCATAATCTCCTGCGTCGAGATATCCCTTGGCAAGCACCGCAATGCCATTGTGAATGGTAACGTTTCCACTAATTCTCATAGGATTACCTGGATCTCCTGGAATTCTTTCACTGACTAGTTTGTTTAAAGACCAATGCAGTGCTGGTATCAACTCACTTCGCCCTGAAGGTGAAATTATGGGTAAAGTGATAAAGAATACAACACAAGGCTTTTTAAACTGCTGATGTATAAATTAAACAAAGTGGCCAAGGACCATCCACTCGATGTTATCGGATTGCAAGATGTCTGTTATGGCCCAGAATGACCAAGAGTTCATGCTTTTTCTCACACTTTCATGAAATTTCTGCAGGTGGACTTGAATTGTGTTCCTCAGATTCTACGTTTTCAGATTGTAAAACATGCATTTTTGCCATTGAATCGTCCACGCCATATAGACTTCTTGTTTTGTCTTGGAAACTTAAGCACTTAAGTGTTAAGAAGTAATATTAATATGTAATAAGTAATAGGTAATAATTATTAGACAAGAATGCATACTTTCAGCTTTTATTGAACATTTGGGTTTCATTTCAAGTTTTAGCATTGATTTAACATCGCCACGTTGGAAGCGATATCTCTGTTATTCCCTTGAAAAAAGAACTGTTTGGAAAATGCTTTAAAAACTAGCTGTCATTCTTCTCATAGATAAAAAATAAAACTATTTATCAATAAGCTTAGTAATTGCAGTCATTCGGCCATTAGTTTGCATGCTTGATTTTCCGTCTTTTGGGTTTATTTTTTATTCATTTAATACCTTTTTGCCCTACAAATATTTTATTAGTTAAGCAGTTAATCCTTCCTACTTTTGTGTTTTCCAGTTTCTAATTGCTTCTTACTACTTTTATTAGAGGTCTAAACAAGTCGTGAGCATATATATTACAAAGTAATACAACTCTGTTGACAGCTTAAGCGAATAATGCTCCAAATAAGAGACAAATTAACTGTAACATTCGTATCAGGATTCAGAGCACATTGTTTAATGAACCCCGAACTAACATTTACTTCTAGCTCTTATAAAACATCTATTCGAATGCAATTCACTTACGTTCATCATACTCTTTTTCTGTCTTCTCCTGCTCTAGAAGTTCATTTCTACCATTTAATTGAGGTGGCACATCCTCATTGTACTGGGGCTGTTGAGTTGTATTCGCTACCAAATCATATGGCTGTGGTGGCTGAAGAGTTGGCTCTGTTTCACTTTCAGAGTATCCTGTGGGATAATTGTAACTTGATCGAGTAGGGGTATAAAAGTCTTCTTTTTCTCTATTTTTATACTCTTTCTCATCATCGCCATTTTGATTATTGTTGGTAGTATATTGTTGATTACTTGGTGCTTGCTCATAGTTGTTATCTGTCTGTTCCTGGCGTTGCTCATTTTGATCACTTGTTTGCATATTTTGACCATAGCTACCGGATGGCTGCTGGTACGCTTCGGGACTCGGTGTATTGGAAGAATTATTCTGGGTTACTGTAGGTTGGCTGCTTTGCATATTTCCATATGATGGCCCATTTATCCGTATATCACTGCTAGTTGGCTCAGGATAGTAATTAGGAGAAGCGTCATTCAGGTTATTAGAGACCGATTCTTTGTTTTGAGCACTATACCCCTCTCCATTTGGATCAACATATTCATCCCAAATTTTTTCTTGGCCAGGAGCTATATATGTATCTTGTATTCCTTGCTTTCGATCTGCCTGAGCTAGCAATGGTGCTGGAGCAGGCTTGACTGGTGATCGAGCGGGAGATCGAACGGGGGATCGAGCGGGGGGTGGAGCTGGTGATCGAACAGGTGATCGAGCGGGTGGCCGAGCAGGTGATCGAGCAGGTGGTCGAGCAGGTGATCGAGCAGGTGATCGAGCAGGTGATCGAGCAGGTGGTCGAGCAGGTGATCGAGCAGGTGATCGAGCAGGTGATCGAGCAGGTGATCGAGCAGGTGATCGAGCAGGTGGTCGAGCAGGTGGTCGAACAGGTGGTCGAGCAGGTGATCGAACGTGTGGTTGAGAAAGCTGTTGAGGTGCAGTTTGAGAGACAACATTACCAATAGGTTGTTTTAACAAAGGGTTTGGATATTGCTGAAATGGTTTAACCATAAGTCTCACTGATGTCTTCTTTACAGCTTGGTTAACAATATTGATGGGACGAAAATGAGAATACAATTTTTGAGGTATATTGTAGCGAATAAACTTCTTCTGTGGAATTGCATCTTTTACAAAGTGTTTCTTGACTTTCGTTCGAATACCTACAAGCAAATCTTTGAATGGATTTGTTATTTTGTGTTTTCTAAATCCAACACGATTCATTTGCTTTTTCTTAGCCAAAATGGGTAGCGGGACAGCATCAGGATGAAACCATGAAAATGGTTTAGGTTCTGGAAATTTGACACGAAGTGGAATTATAATCTCGCTATTTAATGGAAAATGAATTGGAACTTTTGCCTTATTTTGGCTATGAGGCTGAACTTTCAAAGGTAACTTTGGTTTTAGCGGCCAACTCTCAGGTGCTCCAAGGATGTTTGTGTTGTTGTTGTAATCAGGTTTCCCATTTGTTTGATTATGTATTTGCCTCCGGTGGCTTATTGACTTGTTATGAGCGTAAATTACTTTTGATCGTTCTGAACCTGACAACTCTGTTCCTTCGATATTTGCTCCTTTATATACCCCTGATTTGATGACAACTCCTTCATCAATAACACCACCTTCGATTACACCTCCTTCAATTAATCCACCTCTGATAAGTCCAGATTTTACCACCCCTCCTTTTAAATGTCCCCCAAGCATTACGCCTCCTAACAGGTGTCCACCCTCAATATAACCACCCTTCAGAATACCGCCTTCCACACTACCATTTCTTAGTATTCCTCCAGTTACCTCTCCAGATTTTAAACTTCCTCCCTCAATGTCTCCTCCTCTTAGTCTACCACCTTCGATGCTTCCCCCCTTCAAATGACCCCCTTCAACAGTACCTCCTGCCAAAAGCCCTCCTTCAATTACACCAGAGAGAATCCTCCCACCCTGAATTCTTCCCCCTCTAATCATACCGCCGTCGACGGTGCCATTCTCTAATATACCATTTTCCATTATGCCATTTCGGAACAATCCACCTTCTACTTTACCCCCAAGTATTGAACCACCCTCAATATCTCCTCCATCAACATACCCACCTTCAATTAAACCGCCCCTAACAATCCCTCCATTTATCTTCCCACCTTTGATTCGAAGATGTTGGCGGTGACTCTTAGCCTTAGAGGCTGCGTATGTATGCGTTTTATTTGATCCCGTGTTACTTGAGTGATTTGTTTTGTGACCATGTTTTCCTTTATGAACAACAAATGTTGAATCATCGTGCCTACGTTCATGGCGCTCCGGCTTGATTACGAGATTATCCAATATATTAGGGGTATAGTAAATTTCACTAGACCCTTTTGTTGGTCCAACCGACGTTTCTGTTGTTTTGTTCCAATTATCCGGTTCTTTTTCTACTTCATCTTTCGCGCTATACTTCTTGTCCCTGTGAGGTTTTGAAATAAACATGTCCGATGATTTCTTCAACGGCTCTGGAACATTATTGTTGATAAGGTCAATGGCATTACCTTCGTCCATTTTTCCGGCATTTCCCTCGTTCATAATAGAAGCCGAATATCCTTGGGACATGTAGTGTTTAGTTCCTGCATAGGAATGCGAGGTTGATGGTCCATAATAATCTTCTGCTTCATCCTGAATGGATGCAGTTGGATTAGGCTTGGGATAGTACGGTGTCGATACATAATGTTCAGATTTATGTACTTTCGGTTTGTTTGTACTGAATGTAACACTCAGTTTTGGATTTTCAGTTGTAAGATGCTTTTCTGTTTCTGTCGTGTTCTCTGTGTCAGTATCACCATCTGATATTACTGAAGGTTCCATGTTTTTAACGTATGTGCTGTCCATGTCTACTCTACCTGTCTTCTCCTCGTTGTCGAACAGTTTAATTGGGCCTTCCGACGACCCGTGTCTTCTTTTACTGTGTGATTGTTCTAACTCCTCGTCTCTAGGTTTCTGTTCCACGGCATCTGTGAATATTTTGTATGAATCTTCCGTGGTACTGAGGTGTCTATCTTTCTCCTTCTTGGTGAAGTATCTGTGAGGGTAAGCAGTTGAGACTGAATTGTCATTTGTTTGATGACTCCTACCCGATGGCGTTGTTTTTCTGTTAGGATTAATTTTATCAAATTCACTGTCATTTACCGTTATTGATATGTTGCTTTTAATGTTGCTTTCTGCGGAGTTTGATACTGGTAATTCTGGCACTTGCTCAGATCCATACATCGAGTCAATAATAGTTTGATCATCAGGCATGATTACTGAATTATCTGGTGGCCTGCGTGTCCCACCAATCTTTTTCTGTTTGGCTCCTGGAATACCTGCAGAAGAAAGAACTGCAGCAGTAGGGTTGTTCGCCTCGCTTCCATTGCTCATCGCACGACTTGGAATATTGATTACCAATTTTGCTTTATTTTCTGTGTTGGTATGATTGTCAACAAACTTGGAAATTTGCGAAGTTTTACCAGACTCCTTTCCATTAACTTTTGGTAAACTTTCGGGCAGTTTATCATCTGAATGCTGGCTGTCCCCTGACTCAAAATATGAAATCGTATTTTTGTATTCATTTCCTAAGGTATCTTTCAAATCCTCTATGCCTTTAATGTCCTGGGCTCGTATGGCGTTTTGAACGTCTTTAGATTTTAACGGAGAATCGAGAATGTCAGTGTCTGAAGTACCTTCCGAAGTAATAGTAGTCGAGTCTGTCAAGGGAACGCCTGTTCCTTCCATCTCTTGGCTTTGGTTGTCGACCCCTAAAGTAAAAGATAAAGGCAGATCAAATTGTGACAAAGAAAGACATTACAAAAAAGAACAACCCTTAGAATTAAAGCCGATACCCGAACCAATGTGCCATCCCGGATTGTGTGTTCGGATCGTCTCGGCTCTCTCTTAGTTTGACATTTGTAGCCAAAATCACATTAAATTGCACAAACTGACTGACTCTGTCAATTCTAAACATTGCAAGAGAAGTAATTGTGCTTTTTGAATGTGACTAAATAGTATTCTCGTTGACAAGTAAAGAAGCCTTTTAGAATACATTCAACTTTTCCTCAAGTCCCGACGACTAAACTTGTATTGATTGATATTAACAAATGAGCGACTATTTCGGGAAAACTCTTGTGTATCTAGCTATATCTGCCAAATTCATGTAATTAAGTACAAAAAGAAGACATAAAATACAGCATGCAAGACAAAATAAAGAAAGGTTTGTTTAAGGTAACAAAGACGAAGGGAGTTTGAAATTTTGTTTTATAAAGGTTTATGACAATTAGCACATAAATACCTACTATAAATAGCATTGAGCAATACATTTTCGTAAATATATCAAATAACACGTAACACCACACTGCATCATTTACTGTTACGGGGCATAAACATGATATCAGGTTTACATACTGAGATTACTGCACTAAATTTATCTTTACTTTAAAGCGATAGATTTGCCATGCCTAACGACACACTTTATCAACTTAGGTGATTTCCAATTTTGTACGTAATGAGACAATTTCATTTCCAATTAGAACCACGTACAATCTTTACGAAGTAGAACCAGACGATACCAAAGAATAATTAATCGCATAATTAATCACATTGCAAGAGTATCTAATTACAAATTGAAGATCTAAATATGCATGACATTGATTCTCACCTGGTACAATTGAGTCATCCACTTGATCTGTGTCTGGTGCTTGATTTCGTTCTATGCCTTGCTGTCCTGAGAAATTGTTTTGGAGTCCAAATTCACTTCCTTCGGTCGTTACTGAAGATTGATCTTTTTGTAGATATCCGGCTGGGATGGTCATCGGCATGGTGTTCTCCAAGGTAGTCAGCTTTGATATATCTTCCCTAGTCGGCTTTGCAGGTAATTGTCTCTCTTCTGCTTTCACTGTTATTTTCCAAGGATCACTGTCTTCATCTATTCCATTTGTCTTGTTTGTTTCGGCGAAGGATGACTGATTTCGACCTGGAATATCCATTGATGAAGCCTTTGAAAATGTCTCTGGTTGGTCCACAGCTATATCTAAATGACGAAAGCAGATGGCACAATCATAACAATACCAAATTAACAAATTTTCAAAGCAAATTTGAATGTAACAAATCTGTTAACTTACTCAATAAACAGATATGGGTATTTAACTTCAATGATTTCCAAATTTGAGGAACCTTTTTGTTGTACAAAACTTGAAAGGAAAGCATAGATCACCTTGAAAATTTGCCGCATTGCGCTAAAACAAGCTTAAAAGCTTTTTTTCTTCTGAATTCTTCAGAGAATGAATCGTCAGAAAGAAAAGTATATGTATATGGCAACCTTTTTATACAAAACATGTATAGAAACTGTATAAGGACGAGAAAGTTTGGATAACTGGCACAGCTAGATCTTTCATCTAAGTGTATTGAAGTCTGTCTACATTAAAGCAAGAAAACCAGTACTCTATAAGCAGGAAGAGCTCGTTTTTCACTTGGACTCTTACAAGAATGTTTTGCTTCTTCCTTTTCTCTTTGTTTCTTTTTCCTTTCTTGTTTATGAATGGCTAGTTTGGATAAATGTTTCTAATAAAAAGGTTGCCATATATCTATCTATACCTTACTTTCGGATGATTCATACTCCAAAGCGTATCAGACGTGAAAAGCTTTTAAGTATGTTTTCAATGCAATGTCGCAAATTTTCAAGGCGATTTTCAAATTTGTATCCCTCAATTTTAAGCTAAAGTCTTCAGTACTAAATTGAAGATTTTTAAGCTATGCTTGCTATCCCCTCTTTCTCAGCCCAATTTCAGATACCGTGGTTTAACGTAATTTCATGCATTTGAATCTCGAAACCATTTTTCAATTCTCAACAGAGAACTGATTTAACCCCAAGCGCTCTTATTTACTTTATCTAGACTGGACATCAAAAAGACTAAATAAAAGTACGCAAGTACTGTTTGGTTTCAAAGCAGTTCGTACCTTTCTCATCCATGAAGATTCTAGACCCATTGCTTTTATCTGTTTTAAAAGTATTGCTATTGATTTCATCTGCATAATTGCCTTCAGACATTTCATCTTTTTCTTCTCTCCTAGATGGAATGTCTGGCACGGTAATCTCTACCTTGTCTCCTACGACTTTTTGAATCGGAGTAGAAAGACTGCTAGCAGTAACGGTTAAGGTAGATTCTCTGTCGTCTCCTGACAGTTTAGAGGTTGCAGGTTTCTGATCATTATGATGCAATAAAGTATTATTTGAATGCTTAAAGTGTTTGCGTTTTTTGTGCTGATGTGGGACTCTGTTGTCAGAATCTCCTGGAAAAAATGATGTATCTCCTGCTCCTAAAATGGCCGGTAAGAGATCAGAATTTCGTCTTCCCTTCATTAATGAATGGAGTTGTGAACGAAGCTTGTGAAAGCGATTTCGATGACCAATTTTGCCCCTGTTGGGAGATAGATGATGTCCTCTTCGTCTTTCATGACTCAAACCATAAAATGTATCATCACTCATGTCACCATATTGTGAGATACCATTCGATGCCATCTGGGTATTTACCATTGAAGCCGTCGGACTCGTGTCTAAAAAGTCGTCATGATCTGAGCTATTGTGAGAGCCAGAAGATGATATTCCGTCAGCGTTAGCTTTCACTAGTTGTCTATCCTCATCATCAGTTGCATTCATTATTTTCTTCACCCCCCAGTTCTCCATGTCCTGAAGCTTGTTTTTCAAAGATTTTTCCGAGTGGCCTTTAGATGGCGTAAATCTAGAATTTGCTAATTGGTTATCAGAGTGCATCAAAGATTCATAAAGTTGTTGCACTTGTGCGTCCTCAGGGTAACTGGTAAGAACAGATCTCTTTGTACTTGCTACACCATCCGCTTTTAAATTTTTCAAAAGGTGTTTTGCCCCAATAATGTATGGATTGCTATTTATAAAATGCCTTTCATGGGTTTTTACCGATTGTATGATGTCCTCTACATTTTGTTGATTAAGCTTTGTCAATAATGTTGCAACTTTGGGGTTCAGAGAGAATTTTTTAAAGTCAGGACTTTTGACCCCATTATCCTGCTTGTTTAAGTGACTTTGAATGAGGTGAACCATTTTAGACTCTGCTGGACTGACAGCTTCAATGTCTTCAGGGCCAAGTGCATCCTTGGGTGGAGGAATGTCGTTATCGGTAACTTGAAACTGTTGTCCCGCTTTAACAAATTTTTCGTCATCCCTATCCAAATTACTAAGAATATTATACAAACCACTGTCGGATTCGGTAAGTAATTGCCCAATTCCACTCTTGTCTTCCGGAGATTGAGTTGAGGAGGAACTGTCATGTGCCCCCTGTAGATTTAAGAGATCAGTGTCATTCGCACGAGGTACACCTACAGGTGACTAAGACGAGAAACATATAAAATTTAAGATAAACTGTAAAAAATATAAAGGAAGGCAGTTAGTGATAAAACCGACTTTGACCAAAAATCTGCGTGACAACGTGAAATTGTTACGACGGTCATAACCAGTATATTAATATAAACAGGAACGCATATCTCTTATAACCGTAGTCTCTGACAAAATTTTTACATGAAAATTCTCATGACTAAAGAAGTAGTAAAAGTTTTTTCTTCACAGATTGAGATATGTTTGGGCACTTAGTGAACTGATGTGCACCATAACAACAACTATAACATAACCTATTCAGATTCACAGGTGGCTGAGACGACCAATTGTTAGTCAAGACCGATGCTGTGGAGAGCGTTTATGGGATAGTTCAGTAATTACGTCACAATAAAATTACCTTTTCTTGAACAACCCACCCCCATCCTCACGCTTTGTCACGTTTGTTCACAGGATTCCCTTGCCTTGCGTCACGCTTGGCACAAACACGCCCCCTCCTACCGATACAAAACGAAATTAGCAAATGCCAACAAACATTTTTTAGGAACAGCCTAGTATCAACAGGAAATATGTCGTTGTCAATCACTTTTCCAAATTGGTTCCATATCACTTGATGTTTTCAATAGAACTTGTTGATTTTGTGTTCTAGCCAATTATATATCTTATGACGTCATCAAAATTGGATCACCAGTATATGCACAAAGATATTTAAATCAAATATTCTGGAAAACTGATGACCAGAAAATTCATAAACAACATTTTTTTGACAACCATGGCCTAAAAAATGCAATTAGTGCTCCCTATGCACGTTTTAAGGATGCTGCAAACAGATATATTTTTTGGACATTTTTTGTCATAGTCTTAATATGGAACGCAATCAGTATCATCACTATAGCCACTGTTGTCTTTCTCACCAAAAACTAATCAATTCGCTTCGATCTCTTCATTACTAATGTCTAGAAAGGCATACTATTCTTTTTTTCTTGCTGAATCTTCTTTGGGGTGCCTTATTTTTTTTCTCGTGCCTCTTTTCTCATTAAATCCGCGATTTGCACTCGTTGCATAATAAAAATGATTATTTAGTACAAGAATTAATATCTCAGGGTGATCATTTGCAATTGATATCCAAGAGTTTAGCAAAAACCTTCAAACCAAACTGGAACAAAAGTCTATTTTTGGCATCAAATCTCCAGCATTCTTGATTCACGACATTTTTTAGATAATCTCTTTTTCTTCTCATTAGAAACTTTTTTAATCGTAACGCCACGGATTTGAATCAAGTACCACCAGCCCTAATTTACCATAATGGAGAATCAATAAAACGTGTAGAGCTGCCTACCCCCAAGGTGTGACGTAACTATTGAACAGCGACTTATAACGTTAAAGATAATAATTTGTCAGGTTGACTAGAAGCACAATTTTTCATTTTGTTCTTCAAGCTGCAATAAGACCTAATCGTGACAGCTTGTAAAAATAAGATAGCTTTATATTTTATTTATCAACAGAAATCTCTTATGGGAATATACATCATGTTTAGTGATAACCAATATTCCCATGCAAGACAAGGTAGTTGGGTACCAATTGCTCTGGCAAATAGTGTTGTTAAAAGTTAAAAGTAATAAGTACTTGAAAGCGTATAAGAGCGTATATATGCCAAGTACAAAATTGTACAATTCAGAACAATACCAGCCTTTGTCGCAGTAACTTCGTCTTTATAATAAAAGCATTAAACATACCTGCTTATTCTTTGTAGATACGGCACCATCGTCAGGTTCATTCATTATATAAATTCCATCTCCAATAGTTTGGTATCCATCAGGGTCACCATATGGTCTGCCAATGTCTTCCGTGCGAAATGCGTTTGGATTTTCGATATCTTCTCTCAATCCGGCTTTAACGTCAGTCATATTAACCGAAGAAAAATCTCGTGAAATATTTTTAGATGGTGCGTTCTCAATATCAATATATTTTGTCGGAGACTCGTCGACATATTTCGTGTTATCGAGTGATGTTTTTTGTATCATTGTCCTTGTTACTGTTGCTGGTTTCTTCTCTCCAGTAGCGTTCCCTTTAGAAGAAATGCTATCCAAACTCTGAATAACAGTCTTTATCATATTCTGGTTTATTCCATGACCCATTGGACGGAATGAACGAACAATCGCACTTTTCCGAGTGAAGAAATCGGCATAAGAGCTATTAATAACGGTGGACGAATGACCAACTTTAGCATGGACGTTCTCACTGATCTCCGTTGATCGTATCTTCTTGGATGGCGTTCCATTATTCAAAGTTTTGTTATTCCTTGATATTAATTTTGTAGTCGTAACACGAAAACTTGTGATTGGTTGGAGGGGATTGGGGCGCAGTTTTGCCTCTTCGTCATCTACAATGCCTGATGAATCATCTTCTAAAGTTGATGTATTTCAGAATAAAATAGCAAACCAATATTAGCCTCAAAATTTTTGAGGTAAAAGTTGAGCTTTGAGACCCAACGGGGCCAGAGTAGATATTGTGTGATTTAAAAAGCATTTTTCTACAGCTATATTGACTAACTTTGATTAAATTCCCTATAGCATTCTACTTAGCAACTATGTATCTCTATTTAAGGATCTTCCATATTCTTTGCTGCAAAAATGTATGGCTCTGACAACAATGTCAACTTCAGAATTTAAAATTGCTTTATATTTATTTGATTTTCTGTAGCTGATTTTACGTTTGATAATTGCAGAACGTTACATAAAGATCCAAAAAAAGACCTCATCAATAGTGACCAATTCAACACGTCATTAAGTAAAATAATGAAAAAGTTTGGAACATATCATTTCTTTCTTATGCATCAAGGGAAGAAAATATTACAGGACGTCGCTATCGTTCTTGAACCTTTTTTAATAACAATCTTTCCAATTCGATTCAAAAAAGAGGAAGAAAAGTAGAAGAAGGAAAGTGAGAACAGCTAAAAGAAGAACTGAAGAAAAAAACCCAGAAGTACAGAACTAAAGATAACAGGGAAAGATGATCAAGTGACTTTTATTGGGTTGTTGTGTAACCAGAGTGGGTATCACATTTTCTATATCAGGTAAGGTCTTAATACCATGTAAGCACAAAAAGTAAATATATGTTAAGGACTTCAGAACTTCAGTAAATGTAAGTCAAAATGTTTAAGTTACAAAAGGAAATCTATTGTAAGGAACGAATGTGATTTTCGTGATCTTTCTATGACCTTTTAAAGTAAACTTGCACAGTGAATGATGCGACATAGATATTTGCTTTTTTACCATGCATACGTAATCTTGACAGCTAATGTATTACTCATTTACTAAACACATATGTTTCGAAACAAAACATAATGATAATAATAATATACCATATGTATACAGGATAAACTTTCCAGTAATGTTTTATACTGCTATCAATAAGGGTCCAGTTAAAATTAAAGTTTGCCAAATAAAAAGAATAAGAAGAATAAAAAGAATAAAACTTATAAGTGATGAGAGTAGAAAGTAAGAAACACGTAGTACCAATCGGGTACTGAATATAAATACAAAGTTTGTTTATTTTCCTTTTAAAGTTGACAAATAACTTTTCATTTCTGACCACACTTAATAGGTTGTTGTTGAACAATAGTAATCTAGTTCTTAAACTTATGCTAATGACATTCCTAATTCACTATCTCACGTTCAGCACTTACCCGTTTCTTTATGTATATTGTATAAACTCATCTGCGGCCATATTTGTGCAATAAGAAAGATCCAATAGAGGATAAATGATATTTGCATTTTACTAAGATTTTAAATTTGCCTGTTTATTCATATCTCCTGGCATCAGATCACTAAAATCTGCAGAGCTGCAAGGGAAGAGTAATATGGATGTTTAATAACTACGATAATAAATATCTTTTTAAATCAATACCACATATATCATACGTTGCTTTGGCACTAATAACATAGATTCGTTAGCGTATGTTAAGAGGTAATCGATAACAAGAAAAAACCACAGCTCAAAATGACGCACAGAAAAAGAGTCACTCGGAGCGAAAGATTGCATTCCTTGAGATCACAAAGGCTTGGTTTACTCTCTCTTGTGTAAACCAGTTCCACTAAAATGAAGTGGACCTGGCCTTTCGAAGCAACAGAAATATAGTCATGACTGTATTCAGTGGTACAGGACGTGCTATTTAACAGATGCTAAGTTATAGCCAAGCTACGCTTTTTAGGTACCGAGTGAGATTTACATAATCACAATGGCCGCTGGTGCATGCTAGCAGAACTCGCGAGGATTTTTCATGGTACAAGTTGCTTCTTTCTGTCAATCTACTTTTGAGTAGTGCAACAGACGTACCTGGTGTCATACCAACACGATTTGAAGTTTAAATCTGATTGATTAAGAATTACTTGAGTATTTCTCATGTTAACATAAACGGAAAGTCGTCCGCCTTACAGTCAAGCCGTGGTATGTTCTATTGTTGATAATGATGAATTTTCTTACATTTAAATATTAATGTCCTTATCTATTACCAGTGGCGGCGCCAGCAACCTAAGCGTAGAGGAGTTTACGTCATACGGTTTACGTTTTTGGACCGCGCCCTTTTCCCCCTGGGAATCCTCTTTTTTCTGTTAGAAAGCATCTTCCTTTGTACTAGGAAAATGTCTTTAGTTATAAGAACGGCGAGGATTTCATAATAACTACAACTTGACTAAGGCCTTTTAAAGTTATAAATTTGGAATACTTAGGATTATTTTCGAGAAAAAATGAGGGGACTAGTCCCCCATCCCCCCAGCTCCACCACACTCTGTGACCATCTGCAACACACCAGTATTTTGAATTATTTTGAGACAATAATGCACAGTGCATAAAGTATCTAAGTTTTCTAACTGCAGTTAATGTGTTGCATTTTCAAGAGAACATTATCAAATTTCGTCTGCAATTGTCCATACTCAAATCAAATACAAATTTGAATTGGTGAAAGCTAGTTATACAGTAATAAATTACAATGTGATAGAATTGTTGCTCCAGCATCGAATCCTAATGAATTACATCTTTTAATGAAAGACATGTCAACTGGTAGTTAAAGGTTTTCAATAATGATTTAAAACATTCTGCTACAGAGGCATAAAGATGAAAGCGATTTTAAAGTAAAATGAGTTGCTTGTAACATGTACCAATTCTTATTTTTATTGTCCTTAAGTCCCAGAGTATTAATTGCAAATAATTAAGTAAAGGAAGTAGTAAAAATAAACGTCATCCAATGCATCAACAGAGATGCGGATAATTTATGACGTTGCGACAGCAAGGATTAATTTGGCTTATACTTGCAAACAATTTAATTGAAATCTAATAACACAAGCATACAATTATTAATATGCAACAAAATTGATAAAAAATACAAAGTGAAATACTGCATATTTTTAAAAAAACTTTTTATACTCCTTTCCATTTGCAGATAAAGTATATTGGCGATATTCTAAGTTGCTAAAACATTTTTCTAACTTTGCTAGTTTACATGTAAAGACCAGCACTAATACAACGCAGAGTCCAAGGGAAACAAAATATGTTTTTATACCAATTAACTGGACTATTCACTGGAGTTTTTTCATCTCTTTCTTTCATCCTTTTCCAATAAAAGAGAGACAATATTAACATGAACGTCAATTTTAAGCTCGCAGACACTTGTTAACTGTGCTAAACGTAAAAGGATTGTACAACAACGTCTATTCCAAGTGATTTTTTGAAATAAGTGACTTGTCGGACGTATGGAGTAACTGACCAAAATGCGAACTAAAATAGTCCATTATCGAGAATTTACTTTCCTCTTAGACGTTTTATGGAGATCGTGCAAAAGTTTCTACTCTTTATTGGACGAAATTTAAACTTTGAAAGTAATTTTGGATGCGTCGTTAGTGCACCATTTCTGAAATCCAAGATGAGCACGGATGGCTGGTTCATCGCCGGAGCGAATCACTTAATTCACAATTACCGTACTTACCTGTTTTTCAGCTTGCTGTGATCTCTCCATGTGGTAGTGTCTACATTCAACAACTTAGACAATTAAATTTTCCAAAATATTGCGGTAAACAGAGAAATATTTAGTCTAAAAAAGTTTCCATCTTGAAGAAAAATCGGAGAGAGAAGAAAGTTTGACCCTAGTCCTAATCTGGACAATGGAGGGTCACAAAGTAAATCTGGGCACCAGTAAAAAATTCAAGCATCGTAAACTTGGCGCAAATCAGACACTCCAAGATGAATTTCTTTTGCTTCGTCTGGACAGCAACCAGCTGCGCTGGATCAAGAGTATCACTTTGAGATTGTGCTGTTTTACTTCGGACAGAAATTAAGATCACAGCAAATGCACACAATCATTTCCTCATCGGACACTTGCATGATTGACCTAGTACTGCTGTTTTGCTGGACATCTTCAGTATTTTATCTTATAATGTTTATGATGCTCAAATATTGGAAAAGCTTTCATTGTTTCTTTGTCCCTAGTAAAAGTCCAACAACGTGATAGCTTTATGCGCTCAACTGTTGCATACTAGTCTTTGAATTTCACAGTGAAAGAAAAAAAATCATATACATTATATTCGCTATATACTTCTTGATACAGACATCAACTGAATAAGAAACGTAATTTTTTTCGAAACATTAAAACTGATAATTAGAGTTTGATCGGCTTTTTTTACAGCTTGAAAGGAAGTACGAATTACTTTATGCCCATCCTAGGTAGTAATGACACAGTGGGTAAAGTTCTCACATTCAC
Organism: Chironex yamaguchii; assembly: GCA_024741275.1. NCBI lineage: Eukaryota > Metazoa > Cnidaria > Cubozoa > Chirodropida > Chirodropidae > Chironex > Chironex yamaguchii. The sequence continues at coordinate 3,878 of JANTCA010011947.1, read as the reverse complement.
GACCAAAGGATGGTACTTCAAATCGAAACATAAATGGCACTTTCGCTCAAATCACTGGAAGTATTGTTTTCTAGCTGTACTAATTGATCATGCATCGAGGTAGAATGGTTAAAAAGAGGATTAATGACATCATTGAGCAAGAAGGTTCTCCCTTCAAAAATGGTATCAGCCGTTTTCATGTCAACAAATTCAGCAAGATTGATCAATTTTGATATAAGGAGCTACATAATAGGAACTCGACTGTACATATATGAAACGAATCAGATACTATCGATCATGCATTTGATCAGTGCCTATGTCTTGCATGATAATTGGTAATGTTAATTCCTTGTAAAAATGTTCAAATATTTCTTGCAACAAATTTTTCCCAACACTTTTGCCTCTGTACAAATAGATTTAATTTTCGAGTCAAAAATTAAGCCCAGTATAAAAAGAAGTGAATCTCAAGGTAAAAAGAATGATGAAAGGGTGTTGTAAGATGCAAACATCAAACGAAGAAGCGAAATGGTAAAGAAAACAAACAATGCATCTTCTTGGTAATTCCACCGTTGGCACAATTGTATTTACTCTAACCCAATCTCAAAGGTATCAACTTTTAACATGTTTAGCCTTCGTATTTTGTACCAGTAAGGCATGAAATTGGCAGTCAAACAGAATTCTATTCGGTCTGTGCAGTTGCTTGCAATACAATAATGCTACTTACTTCATCTGTTCCAAGTATGAGTGGAATGGAAGTCGGTTCAAAATTACAGTCTGCTCTGTAACATAACAAGTGACAGCTCTGCTGCTTATGAATAAATACAAAACATTATCGCTGTCAGTAAGACATTACGTACCACGTTACAGTCACACAGAAACATTCAGGGCTGCTCAAAACTAACATGAACTCTCATAATCGCATAAACTATTATACTTGTTTGTGTTTACGTAGCTCCACTTTAGTTTTGAGCTAGATGAGGTGTAAACTTTCTACGTCAGCACAATTTTAATACTTTAATCAATCTAGTAAACACACGTTTTGACGTTTAAAATTAATGAAAGGATAACGGCCCATTGCTCTAAAAAGGGAAGTAAAGTTAATTCTGGTAATCAATAGTTCTTCCGATTTTCTATTTGCGAAGTTATCTTTAAGCTTCGTTGACATATCTCGGCCTCAGCTCAACAGTATTTGCTATTTGTTTGTTTTTAATTACTGATGATGTGACAAATATTTCATATCTTAACCATTTTTGCAAGAAAAAGTGAATACTGCCGATTAGATTTCAATGCTTGACATTACATCCAGTTGATGAAAGTTAGCTTTTCAGTGCGTCTTCCCCCTTAGGGGCTATCCATAAAGTACGTACGTAGTACATCACCCAATTTTTGACCCCCTCCCCCTATACGCACCTGTGCGCTTTTGTTCTACCCCCTCTTTGCATACGTATGCAATTGACCATAGAACTGTGCCCCTTCTCCCGCCAATATTGAAAAATTTTCCTTTCAACATTTTGTTCTTTCGACTGGGTAAACAAAACTTAATAAATTGATTCTTTCAAAGAAGTCCCGCCCAATATCTTTGTCTTGTAAATTTAAGGTATTTAAACATTCTTTTTACACACTTGAAGCTGTTTTCCGTTTCCTAAAGCCACTTTAAAACCACCAAAATTTGGAGCGTAAGAGAGAAATACGTACCTTAGATCGCCATGGAACTTGTTTGTTTTCACCCTGATTTAGTTTGGTTGGCATTAAAAACGGATCATATGACGTCAGAAAGAAAGGAGTTCTAGTTGTCTGGTTATTTGGGACTGGTCTTGATAAGTCACTGCTACTGGTAAGCAAATTACAAGATAGTTAAATAGTCATTGTTCTGTGATAAAATTGTTTAGGGTATCCGTCTATATATAAATTGGAGCTGTAGGTAGTATGAAAGGGAAACCAATATGGCATGGCAATGATTGTTGTAACAAACGGTGGCATAGCATCCGGGTATGCAAAGTATTCATTGAATACAATGGGATTTATGTGAATTTATTTGTCTTGAATAAACGTTTGACTTTAATGTTGAAATTCCGGCAAACCTACTGAAATTTATTTTCAATTATTGTAATATTTTGCATTAGCTTTTGCCATAGGTGAGCCATTAAGATTTGTGTTTGCAAATCAAATTTTGCAGATCCAGCACAAAATCTGACATTCGCAAAACTCAAATTGTTATGCCACGCTGATACCTATGCCACAATAGCATGTGGTGTATACTTGAGATGGGCGCAGTTGACCTGACTAAGGTAAAACTGAAGGATAAATGGATCCTTCTTATAACTAATAACCCCAAGACGTAGGAACTCCCAAAAGAGAACAACGAACTTTATCTCTATACCACGAGTAGTGGATTTATTTGATAAGAAACAGGAAATTTCACTAAGAGGTTTTAATTACATTAATCATTTACGTCAATTTGGGATATTATTGCGAAATTACAATATTGCATTGCACACTATGTAGGTCACTACAGCTAGCCCCGTCCAAATTGTTACCTGGAAGGAAGTGAGCAAAAAGGAACGGAAAGAAGGCTATGGAGCTAAGTAAGCCAATAAACAATACTATACATATAACAAAAAATCATTACTGCAGAAGAGATAATGTTAAGATAGTAGAACAATCTTTTTGTGGTATAAAACTTGAAAATCGCCTAAAATATGTATATGGTAACCTATTTATACGATACATGTAGCAAAACTGGCCAATCATAAACAAGAAAGGAAACAAAGAAAGAGAAAATGAAGAAACAAAACATTATTGGAAGAGTACAAGTGAAAAAACGAACTCTTTCTGCCTACGGAGTACTGGTTTTCTTGTTTCTTGTTTGGAGAGTGTCAGACGAAAAAAGCTTTTAAGTATGATTTTAGCGCAATGTCGCAAATTTTCAAGGCGATTGTTAAGATAGTACTTGATAAAGGTGATAAGGCCAATGGACACGTCATCCGGATCTGGTTTGGGTCAGAAAACGATCCTGCACAGCCAAAGCAGGAGCAGACAGTGATGCTGACGGCATTGAAGGAGTCAAAGAAGTATAAAGATCATCAGTGTAAGCCACTTTCAAGTGATCAATGCTCCAGGTATCATGACGGCCATGGAGATCAAGCTTGAAATATTTGTCCATGCACTCAAGGACGCAGAGAGGTCCCTGGTATGGAGGCTTCTGTGTAGACTTGACGGTGTCATCAAGGAGAAACACATGCTCGCAAGTATCCAACTTCGGAGGTATAAATGGTGTGTGAGATGAAGAACGCATGGGAATTGGTTGAAGTGCTGCCATGTGGCAATGCAAACAGTCAACATAGTCGGTCCGATCCAACAGAGGAGAACTAGTGGACACAACAAATTCATTTGGTAATCGAAGAGTGGGACCAAAGACGAGTTCAGCAGGGCTGACATGAAGATCAGTTTAAACAGTGCTGCGAATTCCAAGGAGGAGGAGAGGAAGCGCGTCACACCAGTCTGTTGGATCCGCAAGGGCTAGGAGGGAAATTTGAGATGGCAATGGAAGCGGTCAATGAGGCCATTTGATGCAGGGTGATAGGGCGTAGTATGGATACGGCGGGTACCGTTAACGTAGACAGCGAACTTAGCAGAGATGATTCAAATTGTCGACCTCTGTCAGTAGTGATGGTTGATGGAATGCCAGTCATGGAGATCCAGTTTGAAACGAGGGCTTTTGCAACTGATGTGGCTGTTATGTCAGAAAGGGGAATGGGGGTGGGCCATCTTGTAAAACGATCAATAAAGGTAAGTAAGTAGATATAAATGTCTGTGCGAGGTTTTAGCCAAATGTTTCCACAGTGTGAATCAATCAAGCCTAACACTAAAAATCTCACCTGATTAATGGCATCAAGAAG
>JANTCA010011936.1:0-26909 GCA_024741275.1 Chironex yamaguchii | reverse complement strand
AATAGGCTCTCGTGACGCGTTTGTGTGTTCTTTTGACACAACTAGCCTATCTACTAATGTACCCATTGATAAAATTAGTTATGCATATATACATGTGTATAAATAAATATATATACATATATATAAAATGTATGGCTGTACCTCTAGGCTGTCTATATTAAACACCATTAAACTCTTATTTATTTTACTTATTTATACACATGTATATATGCATAACTATATCTATTAAAACATTGGTCAGCAATCGTTGAACAGTGCTCAATATGTCAAAACACGTAGAGCATATTAGGGAAAGAACACTGGTGACAAACGGTATACTCATTTCTAAGAATTTCACTCTAGGATGATCGATCGTTAGACGATTGAGGTTTCGTTGAATGTATATTAAGAAAATATACAAATTTCAGGCAGGCTTTGCGCTATTGGTAACGAGAAATTTGTTCCTTTGACAACACTTAGAGAAATGTTCAAAATGTTTGTTAAGTATGACGTATTTGGGTGCTTTCACAGTAGTTACCTTTCCCCTTAGGCAAAGTAGACAAAGCTGGCTTCTCCATTCTTTGTAAGGGGACACGTGTTGGAGTATGCTCCCAAACATATTTGGATAGTTCCGTCTCAGTGCAGTGTTTTCATTATGGAAGGACTTTGGTTTCTGCATAGTAGCCCCCGTGTGGTGTAGGTAGATCGCAGAAAAAAGATTTTATTGCCCATATTCTATATTGGGCAATTAATTAGCAATGCAATTGTTAGGTTAAGGAATGTGCTCGTTTTAGTGATTACTGACATAGGTGACATCGCCTTCCCTTTTAATGCAAAAACGCTGTGGAAAAAACAATGATTGCTTCACTTTTCAATAATCTGCACCGTATGGGTTATGCAAATATCCGAAATTAAACTTAAGACTGGTTAATGCCACTCTTTGGCCATGAGTGGACATGTGTTATTAAAGTTGCAGTGTGGCAAGAGGGTGGTTTAAATGGGAATTTACGCACTGTGGTTCATTGTTGGGTTTACAGCAATCGTAATATTTGTGAGCTCTGAGGTTCAAAGTGACATCTAAAAAGTCGACAGGGGGTAGGTTTGTTTTGGCTGTAATTGTAAATCCTGTGTTTTTGAGATTTTGCATGAGTTGTTTGCATTTATAGTCAGCCGACCTGTTTGTGTTATCATGGCAAAGGCCAACATAGTCTTTTGTTGAAGATTGAAGAAGTACTAGATTTGCTCCGGCATACGCTAATATATTTGTGCACTATCTAGAAAGTCATATGCTACAAAATAAAAAGGTAGCTCCATGACCTGGTTCCATGTTCCTGGTTTCATGGATGACAAAATTGTAGTGCCGTGGGGCTAGTATACAACTACCAAATAAAACAAATATCTCTAAATTTACCGCCCTCTTCAAGGAGATAACGATCCATCCGCGAATATTCTACCTACAAGGCCTTAGTCATGAGACAGAATGAGGAATATGTATAACATAGGTGATGTATATAGAGGGAAAGGAGGCTGGGACCAAGGGAGCATAGGAGAAACGATTAGAGTAGAGACAACGGACAACAACCGGGGCAAGAGTAGATCTGCGGAAAGACACAGAATGAAGGAAGAACTGGGTTAAAGAAAGAATGTTTGTGGATAGGGACAGTTCAAAATCATAGAGTAGGGAAACGGGTGTGTATATGGCGGTTAATGGAAGTCAAAGTCCAAGTTTATTCCGCGAGGGTAAAAGGTCCCTAAAGTGTCGATAAGGCGTTTCTCAGTAAAGAGTCTACGGTGCCGGTCTCTAGCGTTGTGACAAATGACAGTGCAGTTAAGGTCGATTGTGATAACGTGATTGGTCTGGCAAAAATGTCATGCCACTGATGTATCGCGATGGTGGTTCCTCAGAAAATGAGCGCTACGTTTCACCTACATAAAAAACGTCACATTTAGTACATTTGATGATGTACAATAAGTTCGTCGTGGTACATCGATAGTGAATGTAAACAGTGCCCTTAAGTCCTGTGACGGAAGATGTAGTGTATGTGAAAGGGCACGTTTTACAACGTGGTCTATGGCATGGGTGTATGCCAGGTAGTTATTTTATATTTGGACAGACAGCAAGGAATCTCTTGAAAATTGTCTTGCTTACAGTGATTCTTTCATCCAAACATTAAGTTCACTGGTCATGTTGCAAAGACTGAGATCAACTTTTTAGATGTGAGTACTAAAAGTGGAATAATTACTAGAAACTGACCCTTTTTGCAAAGAGACAGACATACACCAGTTCCTAAATCACAAATCATGCCACCCATTCCATACTAAAGATCCATACCTTACAACCAGGCATCGAGGTTACGTAGAATATGTTCTAATATAAATCATTTAATTTTTAGAGAGTCCCAGTTAGCTAGTTGGCTTATGGGAAGAAGATACCACGAAGAATTTATAGGCAGTCAGACAGAAAGGGCCAGGGTTTTAGACAGAGAATCACTATCAAGGGAGAAAGACGTCAGCAGAAATAGAACAGAAAAAAATTTATTAGCTAACACTTATCATCGAGCCTTAAGTAGAGCCATGGACATATTTAGGAAGTAACAGTCAGTTTTAGATTCATCAGATTCATCACTTAAAAAGTTTTAGTTAGAGCCAGATTAGAAAGATTAGATAGCCAAAGTAAGAGAGGTTGCTGTAAGTGTGGTAAAAGGTGATGTAAGGTTGTAAAGTTGTGGAAGAATGTAATAATTTTAGGGATAGAAATAGTGAGAGAGAATTTTGTAACCATCATTTTCATTGTGATTCCGAAGATTTAGTTTACATATCAGAATGCAAGATTTGTCAAAAGCAGTATGTAGGTAAGCACTAAGACACAGTTTAGAATTAGATGTAAGAATTACAAGGCAGCTAATAGAAAGTTTAGCCATGGTCAGGGTGTACCTCAGACAAGTTTTTAGTCACTTGTAGAGGAAGGACAAATGGCTTTGAGAAAGAGGTCAAGGTTCGAATCATGGATAAAATAGATGGAGAGAGCTTTTGGCAACATAGGTTGGGTAGCTTTGTACCAGATGGGCTTAATATAAGAGACGTTCCCCTCATGAACTATACACATATTCTATGCTTTCTACAATACACTAATTTTTCATGTTTATCATCTACACATTATCTATTTTTTTATTCTAACCTTTTGGTGCTGCTTTGGTATTTCTTCTTTTACGCCTGTTTTCCTTTTTCGGTCATTTGGTGATAAGTGTAACTGTTCCCTTGCATGTTGCTAAAATATTTAGTCAAATTCTTGCAACATCTGTTCGTTTATGCATTAATCTTTTATTATTATCAATTATGTAACACTTGTTTTATGAGTTCTATAAAAGGTCCATGTATACAATTCAGTACAGTTTTCTGAAGAAGAATTATTTGAAACGTCAAAAAGTGCTTATTTCTTCAAGTTTGTATATATTTGATAAACATGGATTGTATCTCAAAAGACACAAGTGATTTAATATATTTGCCAAAATGGAGCATTACCACAATACAATAGCTAGATGTACTTTGTACATAGAGCACTTTATGCCGGTGAAGACAGCACTATTTATGATATATATATATATATATAGTGCTTCCTCGATTATCCGGTTGTGATGCGCACAAATTTTTGTCAACCGGACCAGAAAACCGAAAATGACGCGATGATGAAATTGACCTGATGATGAAATTGGCCTTTTCAAAAAATTTTGCAAGTGAGATGTATCGCCAGACTTTTTTGAGTATAAAGGCATTGAAATAAGAATTGCATTAACAAAGTTGAAAAATTGTAAAAGCATGAACCAAACAGAGAGTATAACATAAATAATTCAATGTCTAGTTTAGCGCCGATTAATCGAATAAAAGTGCGAATAATAATTTTTCTTAACATGTGAGGTGACCGGTTAATCAAGAAACGGATAATCGAGGAACCACTGCATATGCATATGATTAATTTCTGTATGACAAAGATTTACTTACCACTTATAGCTGCAATAGTTGGCAAGGGAAAGGTCAAGATCCTTGACAAAAGTTTCATAACTTGGTGTACGTAATCTGTCACAGCTTGAAATGGTTGCTCCATTACCCAGTCAAGATCTAACCCATTTGAGAAGCATTTACTGTTTCCAACAGTTACAACAATGGCTGCATCTGACTCTAGGATTTCATCAAGAATTTTTTCAAACTCATTCACAAATGTAGTCGTAAATCTGTTCTCACCAGAATCCATGGTGATAATGGCACACCTGCCTTTGTATGCTACAGTTACTGACATCGCTCTTGTTACCAACCTTGCAACCATTCAATAGTTCTGCTATTTGGGCTTTCTTTGGCCTGTGACAAATTGGAAATAACCAAGAGCATTAGGGAGTTATTGGAACTGAAAATGCTATAATCCATAAATTAATCTCCTATGACTGAAGATTATACTTAAAGTTTGTAAGTCAAATCATTTTGACAGATTTATCATTGCAAGAAAATATCATCCATTCAAGCTATTAAACACTACGAAGTGTATATATTTCTGATCACTGGTAATGCTTCACATTTCTCCTTTTGGGGCTGCTCACAGCATGCTAGGCAAAGAAGAAAAATATTAGTTCTGGTGACACGTGTCATGAATTTTACAAGTGAACACAGACAAATGTTATACAGACATAGAAGAGACAGAGTCCCAATGACTTTTTTGTTGCTGAGGCCCTTGCTGTGGCAGTATCAATCATTACTGGCACAAAAAATTGGTAAGTAATGCATGCATGTTTGAATTTTATCATTAAGACCAAATTTACATGCTCTGCTATACATTATCAACTACAATTATACACTGCAGACTTTTACATGTTTGCTATATTTAAATTCTTTATAAAATAGCAATTCCCCTTTGATTGCCTACTCTATCATCAGAAAGGTCAAAATGGGATAGTAGAAATTTATAGCACCATTCTCTTAGACCTACTTACAAATACTATATAACATATTTCTTACACTGAAGATTGCCTGCCTCAAAGTGTATGTAAAAATTAGTTCCAAAGCGAGGTCTTCAACATTAACTTTTGAAAATTAAATTTCTTGATCATTTCATATGATATGAAAGCTATATGAGAGAAATTACATTTCAATCGGTGAAATAATCCAAGATGCACTTGGACCGATTTGAAATATATTGAAGGGCTCCTGAAGTTGGGAAAGGACTTGGGGATGCTCTGAGTGCAGAGTCTATTTTCATGGGAGTTCTCAGCATAGATTGACCAATAAAATGGAGGTTTCAACTAATTTTCATGTTCATGTATTCTAATAAATAGATAGGTTTTGACTGTTCTATGTTCAGTGTCACGTTGTAGGCGTAGGTAATGTATATGTAACTAATTTCTGTTATTTTAGACATTTCAAGGTTTGAATTTAACGAGTTCAAACAATAGAATATGGCCTCTTTGACTGTCCAGCAAATTATTTCATCTATGGTCTTAAATTGCGTTTTTATAGAATAAATTGCCACATGCTAACAATGAAATTACCAATTTCTATGGAGTAAGGAATTTAGGGCAGAAATGTTTCTCAAGCTGTAAGAATTTGTGTTGGTCATTAAATACATAATTTCTGATGTGCAGATGCTTCCCTGATTATTGAGTGTGAGATTAGTAGATCAAGAAAGATAAGCATGCTTCAATTGTGTTGCTTTTTAAATACAAAATCTGTCAACTCTAGGTCTAATTTCCTTGAGATGGAGGATACAACCATTGGTATTCTTCTGCTGACAGGAATAACCATGACTATTGCACTGAGTGTGGAATTCTTTACAATACAAAAGTAACTGTACGTGGTTATATAAATATCAGATTACTGTTTGACATGTTTTGCTGTGGTATGTAATTAATTGTGGGCTACAATTTAAGTTTGCTTACACAGTTTTATTCAGTGTGTCAAATACCTTGACTGAAACCAGAAAAGATCAATGCACAGTGTCTCTGACACTGTTTTTAAAGAATATTGCTTTGTTTTTGTGAGTGCAGCTTATGATCAAATGTGGCTTGCAATTCTGAGGACCTCATTTGCTGCAGCTCATGCACAAGGACAGCTTATAATCGAATAAATGTTATTCTAGTCCAATAATATGATTCTGGTATAAATTTGTTTAAGCAAAAATATGGCCATCCATATAGTCATATTTCTCCATGTTTTATTTGATGAAAGTTATCCAATGTCATCAAGGTTTTTAATAGTAGCTGTACTACCTGCATTACATGCTCAACCTTAACTCAATCAACTCACATGTATAAATTTCTCAACAACTTGAATACTACTTACTAACTTTCTTAATGCCAACTATAAAGAACAAGTACAGTGACAACAAACATACTTTAAGGAGACCACTCCAATAACAGAGGCCATAATCATATATTAAGGTTTCGAAGACATTCCATTCTTCATCATCAGAAATTGGTGCTACAGTACGTTGTCCTGGTATTTATATTAATAGATTACAATAAACAAGAATAAGAAATTAATTGATGTATGCAAAGATATTACCATTTTAAATAAGCTTTCCACTACAGCCTTAAAGTTAATGACGCGAGAAAGAATAACTACGTTTCAATCATTAACAAAAACAACTGTATAGAACAATATGCACTTGCTTTAAATTTAGTATTTAAATATTTAGCTTTTATTTGATTTATCCTAAATTCAATAGTTGCATCTGACTGTTAGCATTCACTATTTTTATTTTCTACTCGTGTACTAATTCTATTTGCAGGGAATTGTGCATGCCCTGGATCTGTGTCAATTACACCTACTTTGTGTTGAGATCATGTTGGGATCATATCCAGAGTATTTTCTGACATTCATATATTCCTTGTAGGCAATTGAATTTCCTAGTATCTTTTTTGTGTTACATTAATCTTCACTAGACATTGTACTTGAAATGGAATTGTAGCTACAATCTAACCTGTTTTTTGTTGCCTGTAACCTCCTTCAGACAAGAAGGACCAGGAACAAACAATGAAGAAAAAGAACCTAACGTATTGAGTAGTGGGACCAAAGAAAGCTCTAAATCACCTCGAAAATAGTAAAGCAGAATGTGCGCAATAGCATTTGTTCAGGATCAGCATTAATCGGGATCGGAACAGGGTTCAAAATACAGTCAATCCCAATCAGGATTGAGATCGGGATTAGTACTGTACATAAAAGGGGTATTTTGTAGGATAATAGTCCTCCATGAAGCAAATATTTTCATCTGATTATCAGTATTTATATGACAAACACAATGTTCTAGCAAAGTTATGTGGTAGGTAATTGTTTTCTATTTGTGCATATGTAAGTAAGTACTCAGGACATTAGAAAATCATTCAGTACTTGTCATCTTCATGTCTTTCACTATCCATTCCTCATTTTCCACATCAGCATCAGATTCTATATCAATGATTTCTGCTTACTCCGGCATGTCATCTGGTGGCAGTGGCACAGTGATGCTGTCGTACCAACTGTTTGAAGATAACAATTTTCAGCAAGATTAAGATTTATTATCTTACAGTAAGACAAATACCATATTTCCTTGAAAGAGCACCTGGGGCACTCATTTAAAAGTCAGCCTTCGAGGGAGGTAATCATTCAAGTGCAAACAGAAATGAAGAATTGAAAGAAACTATTTACCTATTTAGATTTCCGACTAATTTTGTTACGGTTTAATTGGTACAACATGTGTTATTCGAGCCATTGGGTTTGTCTTCTTTTCATTCTCTTCATTATTGCAGGCAAATCATTATTACAGGGGGGTGCTCATTTGAGGGGGGAAGTCATTTAAAAAAATTATTTTGGGGAGGTGGGATACAAGGAGGGATGCTCTTTTGAGGTAATATGGTGTATATGATGAGAAACAATTTACTTCAAACAAATAAGTATCTTGAAACTTGCAATTTAGATCCTAAATGACCAAAATCAAACGAAGTAAAGTTCCAATTAACCTAGAGTTTTACCTTACTGTGGTCTAGGTGTAAAATAGGAACACTTTGAGGCATTTTAGGGCATACAGCATGAAGGAACTACCTTAAAATATGTCTCACATACAATTAATTACCAAAATCCCTTTAGCATAGACAGACACTCACCCTAGTGCTTTGAACTGAGCAAATGGATGAGTTTTTCGAATTTTGGACATGCAATAAAACTTTCATACAGCATTTACGAATGGTAAGCTACAGAGGATCTCCAAGTGCCAATCATTTCATTAAAGCAATATCCCCAAACTAATCTATGCAAAAGACTCTGAATAACTACCTTTTGGAATAAAATAGTGTGGGCCAAAAATGTCACGATGTGCAAAGGCCTAATTTTGTCGTTATGTCACAAACTTTGCAAAGTCAGTGTTGGATTGGAATTTTTCATTGAAAGACCAAAGAAGCTGGAAACATTTTTAATAATATTTGTTTAAATGTGTCTCCTCTCAATAATAAAATTTTTCTGTCTAAGTTAAAGGTATATTTTGAAATCACAGCACTTCAGTATGCTATAAAGCATCGCTTTGGCTGTTTCAGCATCCTGCAACATGTTAAACGAGATCAGGCAATCCCAGTTGCAATCAAGATCCCAAACAACCCCTAGTTGACATTAGAACAATGGAATTGCTTAAAAACAGTGGAGAAAAGATGACAGATCTCATACATAAAATCTGTAATATGACCCAGGAAACTCCCAAATAGCCTACACCAAGGGTGGGCAAACATTTTGTATGGAGGGCCACATTTGAAAAAATGTTGCAGCCAAGGGTCGCTCGCTCTCATTACAAAGTAGGAAAATTTATTCAGTGTGTAAATAACCACATATTGATATTAAAAACAATTTTTGCATTTGACACTTGGATACATTTAATGCTATTTATACAGTTAAAGTTAGAAATGAAACATTTACTATTTTGAAAAAATCGTAAGTTTTATAATTACTACAGTAGCAACAAAACGTTAGAAAAAATATACCAATCACAAAAGTTAATGAAACCTGTGCAACTGTTGACAGTTTTTGACAATCTTCTCGAAATCGTTTGCTGGTTGATATCCTCATTAGAGCATGCAGGTTTGTGTCTGTCAGCAGAGACCTGTCCTTCAACTTGTTCATCATTTTTAAAGAAAGAAAATCTTTGTTTGCAAATGTATGTGCATTCAAACAATGTCAAAAAGATAGCAGCAAAGTTTTCAACTTTGGGAGCAAATAATCAGACAATGACTTGTAGAAGTCAGGGAGTGAATCTGACTTGAACATCTGTTTGAAATCATTATTTGCATACACGTTTAGCAGTTCTAGCTGTATATCCTCAGGAGCTGAATCAATTACTGTAGTGAATGGGGAGCTGAGGATACTAAACTGCGGTTCCAGGTTCCTTAGGTCTTGGGACCTTCTGTCGAATTCAGCCAAGGTATCAAATTGAACTTTATATTATACTAGAATTGTTTGCTTCTTTCAGCAAAAAAGTGACAAAATATATAGATACCCCCCGGCTTGCCTGGACAACAATGACAGCTTCAATTGGAATGATCTAATCCGCACCTACATATTGTATGCAAATATACCATTGTCCTGAAGTTTTACATTCAACTCGTCCAAGTTTTCCATAATAACAATGGCAAACTTGAATTCAAACACTATTCATCAACAATGTTGGTACTAAAGTCACAATGAATGCCTTTTATTTCCAGGAAAATCATGATTTCTTCTCTTAGCTCCCACACTCTCCTCAATATCTTGCCCAGGCTCAGCCAACAGACATGGCTGTGGTAGGGAACATCTAAATGTTCACTTTCTAAATCTTCCAGCAATGCCTGGAACTGCATGTGATTAAGCCCTCTGGCTCTGATAAGATTGATATTATTATGGTTACGAACAACAGTGGCTTATGGGAATAGCTTAAGACAAGGTTGCTTATTATCACCAAGACTATACAAAATTTTCCTTGAGCAGGTCATGATGGATGTGCTTGAAAATTCTTGTGGGAGTATGAAAATAGGTGGGGCAACAATAACAAACCTCAAACTTGCTGCTGACAATGCCTTGATTGCTGGAACCAAAAACAACTAGTGTGTTAACAAACAGTCAAGATTTTACAGCAGTTAGATATGTAATGGAAGTTAGCAATGAGAAGAGTAAGAACATGACAAGTAGAGAACAAAAGCAAAAAGACAAAGATATGGTGGTATAAATAAATGGAGCAAAGTTGGAAGCAGTAAATAAGTTTAACTATGTTGGCTCAATAGTTAATACTGAGGCAGTTTGCAAAATGGAGGTGAAACAACAAATAGCAATGGCAACTGCACAGCTGACTAAACTGAATAAGATATGGAATAACTCTCACATTAAAATGAGAGTAAACCTAAATCTTCTATATTCCTTAGCAACATTAAGTCTTGTATGGACGCGAGACCTGGATATATACAACTAGTAGTGAAAGAAGATAAATGACATTTGAAATGAGATGCTATTGCAGAATGCTCAAAATTTTCTGGAAAGACCACCACACCATTGAAATTGTGCTTAATCAAGTTGAAAGGCTAGTAGGGAAGAAAGAGAGATTATCAGATACATAATGAAGAAGGAACATGCAATGGTTTGGCCACATATACAGAAGGACAAGATTTTTAGCAAACACCATAATGAATGGAGACGTTGAGGGTATAAGAAGAACGTGGGGACCCAGAAAGAACTGGCTAGATTATCTGAAACCACGGACAAAGAATAGTGTTGGGGATCCATGGGTTGTAACCTCTACTTACACATGTTACCTCTTTGGTATCTATGACCAAAATTTACAACAGTTGATCCTGAAGTTCAGCCAGCAATACACCCACCACGGCGAGTTCCATTCACTTTGAGAAATGCCCTCAAGGACGAGCTTGCCTCTCTTGTTGACCAGGATATTTTATCACCAGTTACCCATCCTACAGATTGGGTGAACAGCTGTGTATGTGCACTAAAAAGAATAGAAAACTACGGCTTTGCTTGGACCCTCGTAACATCAACAAGGCCATTAAGCGCCTCACTATGTCACACCCACCCTAGAGGACATCCTCAGCCAACTCCATGGTGCACAATGGTTTAGCATCCTGATGTACGCTCTGGTTGCTGGAATATGAAACCTGATAGCGACAGTGCAGATCTAACCACATTTAATACGCCCTTTGGTCACTATAAATTTAACAGAATGCCCATGGGAATTTCTTGCGCACAGGATGAATTCCAACGAGCCATTGACTCCACATTTGGTGATATTCCCAATGTCCTACGAATAGCAGATGACCTTGTGGTAGTTGGCTTCACTGACGATGGGCATGACCACGATGCCACTCTCCATGCTGTCTTAGAATGGGCAAAAGAGAGAGGACCACGCTTCAACCCCAACAAATTAATTGTCAAAACACGGGAGATACCATTCTTTGGTCATCTCATTGGCAAAGATGGTATCAAACCTTACCCAGCAAAGATCAAAGCCATTCAGGCAATGCAACGTCCAAAGAACACTCAGGAATTGATGTCTTCACTTGGACTTGTTAAATTACCTGCATCGGTTCTTGTCACATCTTGCAAGTCTTGCAGCACCTTTACATGAACTACTCAAGGACGGTGTCGCATTTGCTTGGAGCCCATCCCATGATAAAGCCTTCTGCACCATCAAGGAAGAAATAGGCCAAAGCACAACGCTGCAATACTACCACCCTACCAAAGAGCTTATCCTCCAAGTTGATGCCTCGACAGCAGTCTTGGTGCTGCTCTCCTACCAGACAGTGCTCCTATTGCATTCGCCAGCAAAGCACTTAGCGATACTGAGTCCAGATTGAGCGTGAAATGTTAGGTATCATTTATTGTCTTGAGCGTTTCCATCACTACGTGTATGGTAGACATGTAATAGTGCATTCTGACCACAAAACCGTTGGAAGCCATTTCGACCAAGTACCTTGCCAATGCACCTCCTTGCTTAGGTAGAATGCTTCTACATGCACAGAAGTACAACTTCACTGTTGTGTACAGACCCGGTAAGGATGTCCCAATTGCTGATGCCCTCTCCCACATATCACCATGTCCAGGGGCAGAAATCTCAGGCATTGATGCTGAGGTGCACCAGTTGGACACATTACTGCATGCCTCACCTGCTCGCTTCCATGATGTTCGTAGGTCAACAGCCACAGACACCACCGACAATGCACTCACCGACATCATCAGGCAGGGCTAGCCTACAAAGCGCAGTGATTGCCCAGAAATCCTCCATCCTTACTGGAATTACAAAGACGAACTTGGTATTCAAGATGGTCTCCTCCTCAAGGGCACACGTATAATTATACCAAGGTCCCTTAAACACATCTTCCTTCAGCAACTACATGCTGCCCATCAGGGCATTGAGAAGACAAACCTCCTTGCCAGAACAGCTATATTCTGGGTCAGTATGAATACTGACATCCAAAAGATGGTTGAGCAATGTGCTACGTGCCAGAAATACCAGCCAGCACAACAGAAAGAACCCCTCCTGGCACATGAGGTACCCCCTCGAGCATGGCACACAATCGCTGCTGATCTCGTTCATTGGGAAGGTAACACCTATCTCCTAGTTGGTGATACGTAGTCCTGTTTTCCCTTTGTCAGGAAGTTAACTTTGTTGTCATCAAAGACAGTGATATCTCATCTCAAGGGCACATTCAATGAGAATGGAATCCCTGAAAAGTTACTTTCTGACAATGGCCCACAGTTTTCATCACAGGAATTCGCAGCCTTTGCAAGACAGTATGCATTCAAGCACATTACCACCTCTCCCCATTTCCCGAATGCAAATGGGTTTATTGAAAGACTTGTTGGCTGGTCTTATCAATCCTCCTGTACAGCTGTGAAAGTTGGACGCTGACCAAAGAGTTAGAAAAGAGACTGGAAGTCTTTGAGTCCATAAGCTACAGGAGACTGTTGAGGATCTCATACACGGGGCATAAAACAAATGAGTACATTATCCAGGAGGTGGAGAGGTTGGCAGTAAACAGGAGCCTCTACTATGCACTATCCATACGAGGAAGTTGAAATGGTTTGGTCACACTGTACGGCGTAACAACTTTGCCAAGACCATACACCAAGGAACCGTGGAAGGAGGCAGACGGCATGGCAGGCAGCGAACAAACTGGATGAACAACATTCCTGTGTGGTCTGGCTCGGACCTGAACCAACTACTGCCAATTGCACAGAGCAGAGACATGTGGAGGCAAACCACCCAGAGAGCAGCTGCTGTGGCACCCCTATGACCGACCTTGGTTCCGGGATGATGATGATGATGTTGGCACTGTAAAGAGGATATTCACCAGGTGCAAAGAAACTGGTTCAGATCCCCATCTCACCATGCTAATGTACAGAGCCACACCCCAATCCTCACAGCTTCCTTCTCCAGCCAAACTCATCTCTGTTGGGCAATACAAGACACTTCTCATTTCTCTTCCCAAACTTGGCGACGAGGAGACCAGAGAAAAACTAACTGCAGTGAAACACTCCTTTGCCCTGCAATACAATCCTCATTCTTGCCGTTTTCCACACCCTTGTGGCTGGTCAAAATGTTCATGTAAGAGATCCAACAACTCGGACTTGGAGTCTTGCAACAGTTGTCACTCCAACTCTCCGGCCTCGATCTTACGTGGTCCAAACTACTACGGGCCTAGATGAGACATTCGAGCTATTCATGAGCAGTTCGCCCAATCTACCCCATCCAGACCCTTACCTCTACAAATAAACCCACGTAGTACAACTAACACAACAATGCCACATGATAGCACAACCTACATCTTGCCGAGCACAACTGTGACTACACCAGTAACTCCCAATGCTGCACTTCATCCCTCAAAAAGAACACTTAATGTGCCAGACCGCTTGAACTTATAGTCTATGTTTATTTACATCGCTCCAAGGAACTTCATGCATATCAGGACAGTATGACTTAGGAGCATTAGAGTAGCATTATTGCCAAGATGTTTTGTTGTCTGTTATTTTTTTTTTCGTTTTAACATTGTGGAGTCTTAGTTTTGAAGAAAGGGGGATGTTGCATTCGCTGCCCTATGTCAGCACTCATCATAACTTGCTGTCGAGGTTATGTAAGCCTCGTTCCTGTACATTTTTGCTCTCTTCTTGTGGTATGGTTGTAAGATGTAACATCACTACTAAAAGCTCCATGTTTTCTTTGATGTCTTCGATCTCAAACGTTAGTAGAAACACAACACTTACAAAAGAGTCCATAGGTATATGTATCAGAATGTTTAACGCTGCAAAGAGATTAAACTATTTTGCAACACGATTATCAAAAAATACAAGTGTATACTGGGGAGTAATTCCTGGATTACCAATAACACAACCATTACATTTGTGGGCAGGACAGTTGTAGACTTAAGGGGACCTAGATGGACCTGGAAGAACATTAAGATCATACAAAATGGAAGACCATTTTGATTCTATTGGAACCTCATTCAAAAACCTCACACACAAATTCAGAACACAGAGCATATTTAAATACTTCTGTTTTGAACAAGAAAGACATAAATGTAGTAGCAGGATCACAATTAGTGTTCTCTATAAAAATTACACCCTGAAATCCAGTTTCCTCAGTATAA
Source organism: Chironex yamaguchii (assembly GCA_024741275.1). Lineage (NCBI taxonomy): Eukaryota > Metazoa > Cnidaria > Cubozoa > Chirodropida > Chirodropidae > Chironex > Chironex yamaguchii. The sequence continues at coordinate 12,303 of JANTCA010011936.1, read as the reverse complement.
GGTTTAAGTAGCCAAAGGATAGTGGTATAAGAAACACATAGCATGGCATCACAGTATAGGTACTAATCCTAACACCTAGGACATTCAGATGACTTCATCATCTGTTGTTTAACTCCCAACCAAAAATATATTATCATACAATTATTATACCGTACATATTATCTCAAATTAGTTTTTGCTAGAGAAAAACATAACCTAGCATATTTGACAAAAATATCAAACCCACTACGGTAAATATAAAAGCACTAACAGAGTGCAGACCTCAGTCAAACATATTGATTGCAACCAATCATCTTATATATATTGATTATATACACAAATGAGAAAGGTTCTTCCATCTTCCAATCTTAAAGAATCCTTAAAAAAAAATTCTGGGATCCAGACAATGATCAGGATTACCCCAAAAATTTAATCATTTATTCCTTATCCCAGGTCGGACACCATCCATACATTTTTGAGTTATCTTGCTAACAAACAGACAGATAAACAGACAGATAAACAGACAGACAAACCATGGCAAAAACATAGCCTCAAGGCATGGGTAATTAGCTGTATCCCACAACATGGAAACTCACCTACGGATCACCAGTTTCAGAAGAAACTCACCTATGGATCACCAGTTTGAGAAGAAACTCACCTATGGATCTTATGCTGAGATGTCTACAAAGTACATACCTGTCAATTCCTTATCACTTATACAATCCCAAGTTTACGATTGTTACTCATTAAGCCACACTAATACATTTTTTCCACATGTTGTAGATGGTCAGTCACTGATTGGAGTTGGCAAAAGTTTTCATTGGACCTGAAAGTTGATGGGAAATATGAGAGGATGTTTATAGCACCTTAGAGGGTAGCCTTCACGATCCGCAATCAGATGTTCCATATGCTTTCTTACCCCATAACAAAAAACTTTAAATTTTTCCTATCAAATTGCAGAAGTACTGTTCAGGCAACAAAGTGGGGCTGACAGGACTTGAGCCCATGCAAATTTTCAATATTTCTTTAGCATGTTTAATTAAGAAGTAAAACGAGTTCTTTGTAATATTTTACGTTTACCACCAATATTGAGCATCGTATTTACAGAATTTTGCAAAAAAAATCATGTGAACCATTCATCTACCATAAGAAATTGAAATCTTGGCTTCAACATTATTTTGTGCAACTATTTAGTTTTGTCCCAATTACCGATGCATCTATTTAAATGGTTTTCCAACTGTCTGTCGGAATTGGTTTGCACTTTATCATTGCTCCTTTTCAAGATTACTTCATTTAGCCAGAGCCCCACTCCAGTTTTAAAACCTCGAGGCGAACCAATCGGCTTTTGTTTTCTAGGTGCAATTTTCTGGCTGGAGCCCCAGTGATATCTAAAAAATTGCAACAAACCAATCACTGATTGAGCTGAACAGTGCTTAGAAATGGCGAGAGCCCCATAATATTTTCAAATATTTTTACGGGGCGATGAACAGAGATCTCAAAACCTGTTCTTCGGCATGGCCTTTTACAACATAATAGTTTGGCATCCTCCTTTTCAATATTTTAAGACTTAAACATGTTGATAATGGGACATCAGTACTCGGTTAGTAATGCTCTGGTTGGTTCATTGTTCAATGATTGATGCCAACTTAGAACCAACTGTATCCATGTCCATCAAAGCCTGGGTATTCCAAAAAACTAGGCACATTCTATACCCGGCAGTAAATATGAAATAAATTTATAACGACTCTATAATAAGAAGCCAATTCTACAACACATTTTGGTTCAATTCAATGATACTTAGTAACTGCAAGAGTATTTTCTGATAATCTGAAAGGGGTGATCACGCAGAGCTTCCTGGGGACCACGCCCCCAGAGCCAAAATTTTCAGCCCCGTCTTCAACTATCCTTGGATCTGCGCCTGCTTTTTGTGTGGTTATGCACCATCACAACAGAAATACTGGTTCCTAGGTGGTGGGAATAATACATTGGTTTAAGTGCCATGGAATAACCCCTGTTAGTGTATTAAACTTATAAATATCAGCGTATTGATGCATCATTATGTTGTTAATCGTAATCCAAAGACTCAGCCAGACTTGCTAAAAAGTCTTTATGACGGTCTTCAAGTAGGCCATAACTGCCTAGGAAGATAGCATAACCTTGCTGTTCCCAAGAAGTATGATTTAAAACAGTGATTAAAGTTGTGCAGTTACACTTGTTTCACTTGACAAGATTAAGTTACGACTGACAAAAACTGCAATGTCTTCTTTGTGCGTGTGCTTTCTATACTCAACTCTGGACATGTTGATTATGGCTATTAATAATGACTCCAGAAAAAGGAAGTCTTAAGCGAGAGTCTCAGATCGAAGGAAAACGCACGAATTAATGTTGGTTTGTAACACAGTCTTGTTGGGACAAAATTCACAGTAATGAGTTGGGGCCAACTCGATTGGACATCGCTAGTAAACCTACCAATCTCTCTACATGATCGCTAATCAAATAAACCAAGTACATTTTCACTCACCGGAATTCTACCTCCTGTCCGACAGCATGTAAACCAGAAAGTCAGCCTATTAATTCGATTTGGACATAAAGAAGACTGCAACTAGAATTACGTCACGTTGGGACCAAGGGGCCAAGCTTAACACAATGTGGCACTTCACCTAACAGAGATAAACGACAATCTCGCTGTCGGAAAACCCTTATGACAAAGGAATAAAATTGGCTAAATCTGATAACATTAGAAGGATTGTGTGTGATATATTGAAATATTCACATTATAAAGAGTTTCAGGTATTGATAAAGATAATCTAATAAGTTGTGATTGATTCAAGGGTCGTAGGAAGGGAGCACTGATAGATCGGGAACAACAGTTTGGATTTAAACCATTGTTACTGACTATGATCAAACAATTAAAGTCATTGTATTATTCCCCGTGACATACCTCTAAGGTTCCTTCGATCTTGGACTTTGGTTTCAAACTTAACCCTTGGACATATGGTTTATGAGTTTTGCACAGAAATTTCACTAAATATCTAAGGACAAAAGCACTTAAGCGCCAGGACTCCCTGAGAATTTCCTAGATGCATTTTTTGATTAACGAGCCGTAATAATTTTCACAAACGTTGCTACAGACAGGACAAACTTACAATTAGCAAGAGTTCCCACACACGTAGAAGACGTTGCTATATGTCACGTCCAAATAAAACAAGGAACATAAGTGATCAATGTTCATAAGTTCAGTTTAAAAAGTAATTACTCTCTAATGAAGAAATACGTAAGAAATTTCCAAGTCACTCTGTTTCCCTGAGTCTAAATAAGCAACGAAAAGATAATAGTAACAAGTCTTTTACAAAAGCAATTTCTTTCCACTTAGCATAGTGAATCCAACAAATACTGTATGTTCTTTTACTTCCAAGGTTACCACAGCTAAGAGTGGTACAGTATTTTACTTCAGTTCCTATGGTTGTCACAGCTAGGAGTGGCACAACCTTTTACTTTAGCTTCCATGGTTATCACAGCTAGGAGTGGCACAGGTTTTTATTTCAGTTCCCATGGTTATTACAGTTAGGAGTGTTTTGATTAGTGTCATTTTTGTGGGCCCTTGAAGCAATATTCAGAAAATATACACTTAGGTAATGTCTGTTCATAATGCTGACTAATGAGTCATGAGATTCTACATTTAGACAAGATGTAATTGGGAACTTAGATATGATATGTGTTATGTAAATAGATGTACATAAACAATGACTCATGATGACTAAGCAAAACCTATATGAATATAAATATATGTGAGATTGTAATCAAAATCAGTTTTTTAAGTGGAGAAACTTTCAAAAAAATATATTGTTTCAGACAATATCATGGAATGACAGTACGACATTGGAATTAAGATAAGACAAGAATCTTGAAAATCAAGGACATGTGTTTATTCTGAGATGTATGTCATCGACTAATCCACAAACTCAATAAGAGAAGACCAGTACGTGGACAAGTAAAAGGATTTGTCTTTTTCTGGCCAAACAAGGAGTGGGTCAGTTTTTACTTCAGTTCCCATAGCTAGGAGTGGTACAGCTTTTGTACTTCAGTTCCCGTGGTTGTCACAGCTAGGGTGACACATTTTTTTACTTTAGCTGCCATGGTTGTCAAAGCTAGGAGTGGGACTAATACTAAACTTACAAGGTTGTCGCTGATAAGAGTGACACAGTTTTATATTTTAGCTGCCATGGTTGTCAAAGCTAGGAGTGGGACTAATACTTAACTTTCAAGGTTGTCGCTGATAAGAGTGACACAGTTTTTTACTTTAGCTGCCATGGTTGTCAAAGTTAGGAATGGCACTATACTTTAACTTCCAATGGTTGTCACAGCTAGGAGTGGCACTTAAGTTTAACCTTCAAAGTTGTCACAGCTAGAAGTGATAGTTATTTATCTTCAAACGTTGCAACGGCTAGTAGTGGCAATGTACTTTAGTTTTCGAGGTTATGATAGCCAGTAATAGTAGTGGGGTTATGCTCGCCCTACTTACAAAGAGCCTCAAATGACATATGCTCTAATAACCATAGTTTCTATGCCGGCGGAGGTGCTTCGAGTAAAGAGAAGGAAGCGTAGAATCTTTATTAAGAGGAAAATCATGGGCGCAGGTCGGAACTAACTCGTGGATATTACTATCTTTTAAGAATGCTTTGGAAGTAAAGTTTGACAAAAAAACACCCGCGAGCCGGAGTCCTTGAGGTAGGTCGAAATTGTACATAAATATCTTTAACAGTCGAAACAAACATGCTGGCTTCCCTCTTTACACTGAAACGTTTCAGCAATGTAAAAATGGGAGGAGATACGTGCTGTCTGGGTAGCAATTTATCCTCGATATCCATCACTCAAGTCTTGTCACCTGGTGCGCAGTGCCATAATCCTCTTCGACTGAAGAGTGGTGGGAGCTGTTACAAAACACTCATGTCTGTGAATGGTGTGCCTACAAGACAATACTTTATCCTCTATCAATTTTATTGATTTTTACGGAGTGTTAAATGAGTACATGATACAGAGGCGCGACAGGAGTCACATAAATCATTATGAATCATTACAATGAATTAAAAAAGACCTTATCAATTCGCTATCAAAGAAAATGGTCCTTCTTTCTTGTACGTAAATTTCTGTAGTTTTATAAATTCTTCTCCGCGAGTTGTTTCGCTACGAACAATTTCTGTCACCCTAAACGCTCTTAATCGTCATTGCAACTTTGTCGCACAGGGCAATTTTCCATTTTCATCATCATCGAAGGCTGATAGCTTGATGTCGCAAAATCAAATATAAAAAGGACATTCAACAGCATCGCAGTAGTTGCTGGTGTTACCCAAGTCAAAAATTTGAGAGAAATTTGTCTTCTGCCCTTTTCTCGTCTTCTGGAGTCCGGTCAAAATATCCTAGTTCCAAGTCCCTTAGATTCAAGGTCTCTAAATTTGGAGACCTTTTTTGGACGAAGTTTCTGATAGCGCGAAATTTAAAAAAGCGCGGGAAAGATTGGATCCCCATGTGCGTAATACGCAGGCGTTGTGACCAAGGAAGAGGTCGTCTAAACTAAAGTAGCAGTCTGTTTACAGCACATACTGTTGAGTTGAGGGATTGATCACTATGACATCGCTTCTTCCAAACCAACAGCTTGTTCTTGGTGAGTAAATCTTGACTCAAGATTGGGCAGTTATTTTTATAATTATACAGATATTTAGTACCAAACGAGCTCTGTAGAAATGGACGTAAAATCCACGTGGTGGTTTTAAATCTTAGCTTAAGGAAGTTTCCTTAACCCAGTATGTTGTTTGCTTCAACAATGCTTTTACTCTAGTAGTCTCTAGCCACATAGTAAGATGCCACATCCTTGTCCAAGTGTGTAAATGCAATTATAGTTTAGCAATGCTAATAAAACTTCAGCACCCAAACGACTTTCTATCTGTATCTCATTCGCATTTTATTATACGAGAAAGACGAAAGTTTATGAAGTCTTTTTAACATGATAATGAGCACATATAATTAAGAATGTGTTGAATAACGATTTTTACAGGGAGACCGCTTTTGTCTCCGTTTAGAATGGTGCATATGATCGTAATGTATTGTAAAGTATTTCTTTATTATCATTCTTACAACAGTTCCTTCTTGGATTAACATATCTATCAGCAATAGTACCTTACTTAGCCTATTTTTGCTAGCACTGTATTTGTCAGCCAGATGGAATAGGTCTTTTCGAACAGTTATAATGGTTGTAAACCATCTTGAGCATACATTAGTCTTTTATTGCTATAGGCCACTAATTGTTATAGTGTAATTGCAATGGTCAAAGCTCTGTATATATTTGGCAACTGCCTCAACTTGTAACTTTTTAAATACTTGCAAGTTATGCATAATATAACTGAATTTTACTATTTGTTTATGATATTGTATGCTGCTTTAGGTATGTAGCACTAGATATTATGGTAGATGGTCTGAAACTAGAGTGTTTGTCATATGTTATTTGAGACCAGTTATGCTTATGTTTATATAGACACTGGTGCTGAACAAGGATTTCTTTCATATTTACGGACATTACCAGAGGTATGTTATTTTAATTAGGAAGCAGTGACCCATGCCATCATCTATTTGGGAGTAGGATTCCTGTTTATTTTACTCAACAGGAACAGTGTAAAAGTTCTGATCAAGCAGAACAAAATAAAGCTAACTAGGCATATGTCCTTACTTTGCATCTAAAATAGGCGTACTGTGTCACTTTGGCTATTCTTGGCTCTTATCTGTTATTGTTAACTTCTACTCATCATAACTTCCATTTCTTAGGGCATATCAGTGGTGTATGTCCTATTGTTTAAAGCAAATTAAGAGATTTGAAATGCACACTTACATCAATGTGCACACTTGAAACTTTGCTCCTGCACACCTGAGATCTCTTTGGAAACTACCATATTCTGCAGTCATGACTGCCATTATGGCTTCATTGTACAAATTTTCTGTACATATTGTTTTTTATTTGCAAGATTAAATCCTGGCGGAAGTATTATGCTATCTTTATTTCATTGATGTCCATAATATGTCTATGATAGAGTTTACATATGGATTTCTTCACTTACATTCCAAGTCTAATTCGAGGTTTTGGACACAATTTATTTTATGGGTTTTGTTGACATTGCGAACATTGTTTTAATTACCTTGGAGAAGCTCATTTTTTAACTGATCTTGCAATATTTTCTTATGATTATTGACTTTCAGAAAGCAGACACCTCCATCAGATTTTTTGATCGTCAGGTGAGTCATTTTATTGCTTAACTCTTTAAACCAGGTGATGCAGATGCTACCAGATTGTAAAAATTATCAATTTTGCATTAGATATAACTAAACCATACTATGTAGACATACTATGTAAACCATACTAGTTCAAGGTATTGGTATAAGGAAGGCACTGGTGTGTTAAAGTTATGTTTTTGTGGTGTTATCTTTATGTATTATTCCTGCTATGTACTTTGATAAAATTTGCAGGAATAATCAAAATAATGAGCAAAGTTGCTTTTGTGTCAGCAAAATAGAACAAACTAAAACATTAATAAAGATACCTATGTAGGCATATCCTGAGTAGCAAATTTTTACACAGAGGCAGGGTGAACAGAGCTTTTTGAGTTCCATAAGCTAAATTTGTGAAAATATCAAGATCTGGGAGATGTGTCATTAACCAAATAGGGCATTAGAGTGATTTACTTTATATTTGTTTTTCAGGATTATTATACTGTACATGGACAAGATGCTTTGTTTACAGCAAAAGAGTTCTTTAAAACATCAACAATCCTTAAGTACTTGGGATCGGGTAAGCAAAGTGCATTGCAATACTTTAAAAATTAATGATATAACTGTGTAGCACAACTAACACTCAAATGTCTTTTTTTCTTATCATTGGTTCAGGTTATTTCCTGTCAATCCATGTAATTTAAAATGCCATGACATACACGACTTCATTATTGAGTCAGAATGTGTACAGTAGTGGCAGCTTGTGCTTTAATTGGCTAGAGCGGCAATGGTCTAGTAGCATTATCATGTTCTAGCCAAAGCTCCCACTAAATACCTAGAGCTAACATAACAGATTTTTTTTCATGCATCCTTACTCTTATCATGTGGATTAGAACTGTGGATTGACTGTAAATTTGCAAACTCCTGACGTGCTACCCTTGATTTTATCACAGCTGGTAAAGTACCTGTAATGTTGTAGTTAAATAGGAAGATTGACTTTAAAGAACTTTTCAAGTGAATGTGACTGCATTCCATTTATATACTTTACAGTGGCAATATGTAGTCGAGTTAAGTCATATGTAACCGGGTGCAACAGGCAACATGTAAGAATGAAGGATCCAAGAGATTTGGTGGTCCTCTGTTTATGAATCTCAAAGGGAATTACTACAATCCAAAGGAAGACTTGCAGTGAGAACTGTGAGTGTACTTCTATGACTGGATTTTCTATTACTGGATGTTCCATCCACAACTGAACTTAGCATTGGTCTCTCTGATGTATCTGCATGTTGGATTGCTCAGTGGTAAGTACCTAACATGTCATACTGTTGTAATACAGCTACTAGGGGATCAGTAATATTTACCAAGTAAAAAACCAATGTTTCTGGATTGCATAGTAGGCGGACATTAACATAACTAGAAACAATGGGCACAACATCAGTTGTAAACAAAACTTTCCTAGGTGATGCAAGTGCTCCTAATTCTCTGACATTTATGGAATATAACTTAGGAAATCTAAGTACAATTTATAGGACTGCTTACCTAATAAGTGGATGATCATGTAAAATAAGGTAAGTAAGTAAATGGCTTTAATTACCTAGCCATTTCCCAAGAAAGTAACTAAGGTTAATTACATCTGTTGATATCACAGTTTGTATACAAATCAGCTGACCTATTACATAGTTTTGTGGTCCTATTGCACATACTAGATATTTATATATAGGATTACAATATAATTACATCATTATGCATAGGTAATCACCATTTCATGTACTGGAATGTTTTCTACAAGTGAAGAGTTATTCACAAAACTAAACTGGATTTAGCAAGTGCATATCAACAAGTATTGCTTGATGATGAGTCACAGAAGTTAGTAACAATTAATACACACCAAGGTTTATATCTGTATACATGCCTCCCGTTCAGAGTAGCTGCTGCCCCAGCTATTTTTCAACGAACAATGGACCAGGTCCTGCAAGGACTCGAAGGGGTAAGGAGTATCATGGACGATTTACTCATCACAAAAATCTAAAAATAAACATGGTGACAATCTTGCTACCACGCTTCAACTTCTTGAAGATTTTGGTATTCGCTTGCGAAAAGACAAATTTTTCTTTCTTCAAGATGAAGTAGGGTACTTTCCATTGAAGGTCAACAAGGACAGTATTCACCCATCACCAAAGAAAGTGTAAGCCATATTGCTAACCCTGAAAACAAGCGTGAGCTTCAATCCTGGCTCAGTATTGTTAATTACTACCAAAAATTTATAGCAAACATGGCAACAGTGCTTGAACCTCTGACACATTTGTGAGCAAATGATGTTGTTTGGAAATTGATGCCTGTTTGTTCAAAAGCATGTGACACAATCAAGGAACTGTTCCTCGGATGTCATGGTCCACTATGATCCACAAAAACCATTAACTTTGGCTGTGGATGCTTCAGCCTATGGGCTTGGAGCTGTAATTTTGCATACCATCGAGTCCAGTGATAAGCGGAAAGAAATTATTCTCAGTTTAAGAAAGAGGCACTAGCCATTATCTTTGGAACACAGAGGTTTCATCAATATCTTTATCAACAACATTTCATGTTACTAACTGATCATAAGCCTCTAACCACTATAGTGGGGAAATAAAACTTGTGACCCACAATGGACCGCAATTCGCTGCTGCTGAGTTCACCACATTCATGAAACAAAATGGTGTTTGCCATATTCTCTCTGTGCCATGTCACCCCAGCTCAAATGGTGAAGCAGATCTATGTGTACTTTCAAGCAAGCTATGAAATCGATGGCTCAGGATAATTGTAGCCTGAACCAAAAACTTGCTTTATTCTTGTTGGCATATCGTACAATACCCCATAGACTACACCAAGTGAACTTTTCTCTTAGGAGAAAGTTGAGAACAAGGCTTGACATTATGCACCCAGATCTGTCGAGAAAAATACATCAGAAATCAACACCAACAGAGACAGAACATCACGTATTCACAGTTGGTGACATTGTAATTACTCACGATTATCGTGGGAATACAAAGAAACCTTCTTGGATCAAAGACATTGTTCTTCGTAAAATTAGATCAATGACTTAAAAAATCCAGGTGGATGGATGAAAGGTCATGTAATTCAATTATGTTTGTGTGTTCCAGATTGTAATATTTCACAGGCAGAACTTAGCGTTCCTGAAGTGCAAACTCCTATGGACTGTCTTCCCATAGTTCCACCTTCACTAAGACCTGTCATGGGGACTGAAAGGAGTTCTCTACTGGTGAGTGTCAAAGATAACTCTAGTAAGGGCACCACTAAAGCCAAGACCCAAATTCAGGGCTTTCACGCTCAAAAATTGAGGTGCACGACAAAAAGCTCACTTGATCAATGTAGGGCACGCGACTTAAAAATATTAGATAACAACACATGGCGAAGTTTTTCATTGGAAAAGTAGTTGATCAAGTGGGCTGGCCAATTACTCGAGAATGTATCATAACATTTGTCAGGTTCTGGATATCGCTTTCCACCTGGGAAATATCTATTATTGGATGCACGATTAATCGCTCCCAAATGAAACCTTTCTATCGCATGCCCCCCTCTGAAAGCCCTGAAATTGTACTAGTGTACTACTAGTGAAAGACGTTATCCTGTCATAATGTTACCAAACCTTCGCGTCTCATTGGGAACTATTAAGTGCTTTTGCAGTTCTATGTTAGAAGCTGTTAAAAGCGTTTTGCAGTTAATAGTTCATAATCCTTACCAAGACTTGATATTATTTCATATTGAACAATGTGACTGTAATTGTGAACTGTAATTTCAGTTGAATTATTCTTGTTCTGATATTAATTAGCTATGAAAGCTGTTCTGAGGAAATTTTAGTTTGATATTTTTCTTAAAGAGGGAGGGCGGGCGGGTGGAGTGTTATGCATATGATTCTGTAAAATCCTGTCAGCGGTTACAACCGTTTCCAGTTGCGCAGGTTGTTGTGTTCTTGCCATTGAAAATGAAATTGGTAGCAGTGGTGTGTTGTTCGTTTACCTTGCATTAAACACAACAGTAAACTTAGTATACATGAGCAAATCACAGAAAATATTATTACAATTAATATAACCACTATATAAATATATACAGTTTAAGGATCTAAAACTTTTAAGTGGTCTGCTTATGCAGCGTGATTGTCTTACTGTAATAGCAGGACTTCATGAAATAGTCCGTGGTGATGGCACAGGATGAGCACTATTATTTGGAACTGGCAATTGTGGATGTGATGGTGAAGTATTACTTTCTGAATTGGTTAAAGGAGTGTTATAAATCTCAGATGTTTATGGTTGAGTGTTGGTTGGTATATTGAGTGGATTAGGTGTTAATTCTGAGAGGTTGGTAGGGATCTCTAAACTATCCTTTTCTTCCTCTCCACTTTCTGGATCTAGAGACATCATCTGGTATCAGATGATCAATTTGAACAAACTTCTGTTATTACCAGGAACTCTTACCACAAAAGATTGGGGGCCTTTAATCTTTACAATGGTGCCTGGAATCCATTTTACTTTCCCTCCTTGAAAAAGTACGAACATGTACTGGCTGGTGCAGGTCAAAGGTTGATGTTAGACATTTGTTGTGGTCTTGACTGGCCTCAAGTGGTGACAATTTGCTTGTCTTCTGCTGTTTTCTTTAAATTTGGTTTGACCAAGGTAAGATGGGTTTGGGGGGAGCACTTCAGAATGAGCTCAGCTGGGGTCTGACCTATAGTGGAAAAATAACTGCTACAATATTATTCTGTAGAGCAACCTTAGCTGGGATACAAGAATAAAAATGTTTAAATGCCTGAACATAGTGTTTAGTTAAACCATTCGTTGCATGGTGGAAGGGGGGTACTGAGGATATGTTTAATACTATTGACAGACAAGAATGTCAAAATTCCTCAGCAATGAATTGTGGATCATTGCCCATAACTGTCAGTCCCTTAACTGAGTTATTTGTTTTTCATAGGTCACGTACCTGACACTTAAAAATGATAGTAGAACGTGTGATTTCCGGACAAACTTAGTTGTGTGTTTGTTAACATTTAAACTTAGTCAGTCTTTGGAATAT
>JANTCA010011925.1:0-26917 GCA_024741275.1 Chironex yamaguchii | reverse complement strand
TACTTTTGTCTCGTTACTGTTCCGACCGTTCCTTGTATATCAGGCTACTTAGACCTTTAGGCGGCGGTTCCGTAACAACCCGCTACAACTTTGTCTGAAATGTAGGCTGATCTGAAAGACCATAGGAATGGGACACATAGACCATGCTGGATAAAAATCAAAATACATAACGCCAGCAATCTACAATAGTTGTTCTTTCCCAAACAATTTTATAATTTCCCTGGAAAACAGAACGTAGGGTCCTATTTATGATTACCCTTAACAAGAAATAAATGGGCAACACGTTTTTGCTGTCGGCTACAATTGTTTCTAATCAAATGCCTTTGATTTTGAAACGTCTAACAGAAAAATGCCGTAAACTCGCAAGGCAGATTGGACACGACATGTTTTTCAAATGACATAAAAGGGTCTTTGGGGTGATTCAAAAAGTACGTAACAGTGGAGGTGGGGGTGGTAGTATGCGCATTTATTGCGACAAACTGTTAGAAAAAATATAGGGGGTGAGAGTATCAGGTTACATTAGTTACGTAACGCCAAAAACATTTAGTGAATATTTTTTCTTTTTCGCTTTCCGGGTAGTAAAAGTATAATGAGTATTTGATGATACGTTATGCGTTAAATTTCGGACATTTTGAGCCTTAATATTCTTATAGCCTATATTCCTTTTAAGAATTTTGTAATCAACTATGGTTAAGCTAGGAGTCACACCGTAGCAATATTAATAAATGGGGATTAAGTTGAAATAATTCATCACGCCTAAAATTTACATGAAATTTTATAGATTACAAACCAGCTAATCGTGCTGTTACGTACATTATATTATTATCATTATTATTACGTACATTATTATTGCAGAAAACTATATTTCACTGCATTACATTCTATCGTATCACTTTAAGTACATCACGTTATTCTATTTTATGTTGTTATATTATAATATATTAATTATTATATTTTGCTATACTATATCATGCTATATTACTACTTATAAGTAGAAACTGATGTATGTATCCTTCAGAAAACCCTATACGATAAGGTTTTGCTATCAAGTGCTATTTGTTAAAGAGACGATTAATACTTTTCAACTACACTATGTTCACCGTCACCGTTACATTATAAGAAATGGATATTCTTTTGACGTATTTTGGCCTGAAAAGCACTGGGAAAAATTGCTTATCTGCAGGCAACAACAACAAAGGAAAATACTTCGAGATTGCCTGAATACTGGCCAGTCAAGATGGCCCCCTAAAAGATCAACATTGTACAACATATCTTAACAGATCAAGGACAAGCTTCTTTATATGACAAAAATGATTACAAGGATAAGGATGTTCTTTATAATGCTTGGATAATACCCTCTCACGGCCTTTTAACAAAGTCAACGCAGGTAGAATCTTTCAATATGAAGTTCTGCTTCACAAACAAAAAAGATGATTGACAGTTGCCTGTACAGCAATGCATGTTGTAAATCAACATGAAAGCAATGAATACCAAGTTTTCTATGCACCAGTTCGTGACTAATTTTGTCGAATTTTCATGTTCCTAAATTGTAACATGTTACAATATTAGGGTACACAGTAAAGAAATAGGAATTCATCAGGTTATAAGCATAAGCAAACGTAAACAAAGAACGTAATCACCAGAAAATATGATAGTTAAAGCCACAAGGTACGTACCTAAGATATTAAACTAGAATAACGGAAATACTAATTACTTCTGTTGCTCAAATTGGGTTTCAATTTGAAAAAAGGCGGGACCAAACCATCCTCTTGATGTGCTATACCTCATGAATCTCCACTATATGGTAATAAACCAGCGGCATTTACTTGTTTTCAAAACGTTTCCTAACCTTATATGTTATCTTCTATAAATCCTATCGTCTGACACTGATCACATAGATCCATCTAAATACGATAACGGATAACAATGTTGAATTTTGTAGTGTACAAAAGGGAACATACGTCTCATTTAAGTTATTCCAGTTAACGCTAAGCAATTTGCATTCTTGAAGGTAGAGTAAAAACTCAAATATATTTTTCACATTGCAGTGTTTTATCGTGTTATATTGTATTTTACAGTATCGATTACCTTTCAATTACGGATGGAAAAACAATCCTCAATGGATAAGTGCCACACATTGTTTGCCTTGTTTACGAAATTGCTTGTGTTTGAGAATTCGCTAACGATGTTGAAAATTCGAATTGTAAGGAAGAGAAAACATTCTGCCTCTTAAAAGTATTCAGAGCCAAAGTAGCTGAAGAAAAAAAAGTAGCATAATATGAATTAAAGTGAGTTGTTACAAAAGCAAAAAGTGTTGGAATGGAATTCTCACTCCATCAGATTTTTCCTCATGAACGCACGAGTTTTCACTTGAATGTTTTGCCAGTTATGCTAGTAAAAAACATGAACAGATACAGCTGAATTACGTGGAGCAACAGCTGGGTGGGATTAAAAACGTCCCTAAGGATAAAATAAGCGCACATTCATACTGTAATTGACATAATTGACGTTTACGACGATTCGGCTTCAGGTATGCCTGCGTCAACATCCATTCTGTAAGTCTTCACATGAAACCGCTGTCTGACAAAAAGGTTACGTTTCAAGACCGGTCTGTTTGTCGTTTCTACTATTTTGTATTTGCTTAAAGCACTGACCAATTAGTCATCTGCACTAATAAGCATACCTGTGTTCCTAGTGGAAAACATCAGAACACTTACACTTTGAGCTGTTAATTGTATCGTGCTCTTGAAGAATACAATCATGAACCAGTACGGGTTATAAAATCTTTGACACTTAAATGAACTATTTCAAAAACAGTTCCAAAAGTACACAGCATATAGCTAACGGTCTTTCAAAAACACTGCGTAGATTCAATTCAATAAATAGATTGCTGCTTAAAATAAAGACGTCTCTATTTACTCAGACATTTACGACATATTCAAACTTACGGCGGTTTAGATAATGTTTACATTGCATACGATGAGTGCCCGTATCAAGCTAGAAAACTTTGAAAAATGGTAGCAGTGTTCGGGAATTCGAATGCTCATAGCATATCCCAGCATCTCTTTATTTTTCTGAGATTTAAGTAATGACGAAACACAACTTGCGTTATTAATTTAAGCATTAATACACTTTTTCTAACTAATAATGTCTGTTCCAGCTCATAGACCGACAAGGACCACTCCATATTCCTTCTAGTCATCCATCACTATCATAGACAGCACAATGATGATATTTCTAGCTAGACGTCACTTTCAGGGCTGAAACCGGACACAAAGGTTTATCTAAACGTTGGTTGATTGACTCCAGTGCATCGCGACACATGACAAACCAAAAGGATTGCCTCAGTGATTATCAAGAGTTTACGCTGAAAGAGCAAGTTACATTGGGCGACGGAAAAACTGTTGAAGCAATTGGTAAAGGTAACGTTAAGCTGCAGTTAGATTCTGGAAAGACAGGAGCAATTAAGGACGTACTTTATGTGCCGAAATTGTCCTGCAACCTGCTTAGCGTTGGAGCAGCAGCTGACCAGGACCTGACAGTGGAATTTGATCATGGCAAGTGCACGTTCAAGACCTCAAATGGGCAAACTATGGCTACTGGAACACGATTAAACAGGGTGCACCAGTTGGATTCCAACTTTGGTGATGATGCACGAATGGCGGGGTGTGAAAACAAACTGAAACTGTGGCATCAGCGTCCGGGACATATGAATCCGGCAAGTCTCAAGCACATGGTCGGTGCTGGATTGGTGAACGGGATTACAATTGGCAAGGACGACAAGCTTGGATTCTGTCAAGCATGTGTCGAGGGAAAGAAATGCCAAGAGCCATTTCCAGTGGGAGAAAGCCAGACCACAGAACGATTAAAGCTGGTGCATAGTGACGTTTGTGGGCCAATGCAGACTCAAAGTTTCGGTGGATCCCGTTATTTTGTCACATTTATTGATGATTATTCACGGTGCGTCAAAGCTTATTGCATCTGTTCAAAGGATCAAGCAGTGACTACAGCAGCTTACGTGTGAAATCGAGTAGAGACTTCGAGCACGGGTATAACTCCACATGAACACTGGTATGGAAAGAAACCAGATCTCACAGAGCTCAAGATTTTTGGCTGCACTGCTTATGCATTGGTGTCTCACAATGAGCGACGGAAGTGGGACCGTAAGACCCAGCATTTGCGTTTTGTTGGTTATGGGAGTACATTTGGCACAAAGGGCTATCGTCTCTTTGATGAACGTTGTCGGAAGCTGGTGGTCAACGGGATGTGACATTTGATGAGACAGACTTCAGTGAATGAAGATGAATGTCCAACCAGACACAGTTGAGGTCGAGCCTGCAGAACCAGTGGGAGAATAGATTGAAGATGATACACAGATGGAAGAGACACAGAGTAGCTCAGACGACGAAGAGCCAGGTATGCAACCCCAGCCGCAACAGCTAAGACACACACAGAGCCTACTGCTGGAGTTCCGCCATTGGAGATGAGGTCGCTTATCGTCACCATTATGCCTACCATATGGGTCAGATTGATGAACCGGCAACAATCCAAGAAGCACAGAAAAGCAAATATGCACAACAGTGGAGAGAAGCGACGGATGCCAAGTACAAGGCTCTTATGGAGAATGGAACCTGGGAGCTTGTCCAGTTACCAAAGGGGTGAAAAGGCATTCCTTGTAAGTGGGTATTGCGAGTCAAATATGACCAACTCGGTAATGTCGACAGGTTTAAGGGTCGTTTAGTGGCAAAGTGATTCTCACAGAAATACGGCATTGATTACGATGAAACTTATTCTCGAGTTGTGCGATTTACATCAATTCGAGCATTGCTTGCATGGGCTGCATGCAATGGGATGATGGCACACCAGATGGATGGGACTACAGCATTCCTAAATAGAAACTTGGAAGAAGAGATTTACATGCAGCAACCCGATGGATACGTTCAGCCAGGAAAAGAAGAAATGGTTTGTCAGCTGAAGAAGTCACTGTATGGCCTAAAACAGGCCCCACGTTGCTGGAACATCAAATTTGTTAATTTTATGAAGAAAATTGGATTTCACCAAAGTGAAGCGGACTCTTGTGTGTTTGTACGAGGAAAAGATGATACAATTTGTATACTTGCAATTTATGTTGACGACATAATTCTTCTGACAAAAACAAAAGAAGACATACTTTCCATCAAGAAACAGCTTAGTGATGCATTTAAAATGAAGGACATTGGCGAGTTACACTACCTCCTTGGTATCAACATTCAAGTAAAGAATGGGACAGTAACACTAGATCAGCACCAGTACCTGATAAAGCTGTTGGACAAATTTGGACTGCAAGACGCCAAGACTGTCTCAACAACAATAGATCCGAACGTCAAGCTTGTGAAGGAAGATGGCTACAGTAAATCAGTGGATTCAAGTAGCTACCAGTCACTCATTGGCAGTCTCTTGTATGCAGCAATGGGGACACGGCCGGATATTGCTCATGCAGTGGGAGTTCTTGGACGATTTAACTCAGCTCCAACAGAAGCACACATGACTGCTGCAAAGCGTGTGTGTCGGTACCTAAAAGGGACAGTTGATCTGAAACTGGTCTACACTGGAAACAGACATTGCGAAGCACTTGGTTACTTGATGCGGATTGGTCAAGTAGCCTGGATGACCGACATTCAACAAGCGGGAATGTGTTTATGATTGCTGGTGGAGCAGTTAGCTGGCCAAACAACAGTGGCATTGTCTACTGTGGAAGCTGAGTACGTAGCCCTGACATCAGCTGTCCAGGAAGCCATTTGGATGCGCCGCCTACTTTGAAGTTTAGGAAAACAACCGAGCACCCTTACAATTTACGAGGATAACCAGGGGTCCATTAAGATGTCACATAATCCAGTCATGCATTCACGGACAAAACACATCGATATTCGGTACCATTTTATCCGGGAGACAGTTGCAGAAGGAAATGTATGGCTTCAGTACTGTCCGTCAAAGGATATGATCGTTGATACCTTAACGAAGCCACTGCCAAAGGCAAGGTTTGAGTTCCTGCGAGAGAAACTGGGACTGAAATCTACGGAAGACAAACATTGACAGGGACATTGTGCAATGTGGCAGTTTTCCGGACTAACCGTACCTGCCAATTAAGTGGGAGTGTTGTGAATAGTAATTGTCAGTTACTGCCTGCCAATATTACGGACGTTTACATCAGCACGTGTGTAACCGAACATAGCAGTACATTGTAGTAACTTCTATTTACTACACAGCCAATAGGAAAACTGCTAAAAGTTAAAGATGAAATGTGATTGGTTATTATATGGTCTCGTCTACAGTAGAACTTACTAGAATTAGTTTGTAATAATAGTATGCAACGTCACTAGTTTACTAGAGAATTCCGACTTCAGTGTATAAATATTGTTCCGTCTTGCTTGTGTACTTACTCTGCTCAAGTTTGTATTTTGTGTTAATAGAAGTTAGTGTCCGCAATCACGTCTAATAATTCAGTACATAGACAGCACAATGATGATATTTCTATCTAGAAAGGGGTTATGGCTTTCCGTGCCATGGAACATAAATTACCTGGGTCCAAACGGGCCACTACACCAAACGTCAGTGTAATATGGCGTCATCCAGAAAAAAACCCATGCCGACTATTATTCACATTCTAGATACAGATACATGCAATAATGCTGGCAATAGTAAAAGGCAAAATGTTGGGACTCCACTACGTAGCTACTTGATCAACAACAAAACACTCACAGTAGTTAGGTATGCATCACTTGTAACTCTGCGATTCTGATTCACAATCAAATCTATACTGCTATAAGATTTTCACTCCTGAAATACTTTTACAGCTACTATTGTCCTTATGTGCATGAGAATCACATGAGGCCTAGTGCCAGTCATGCTTTTACAGTTACTATTATTCTTAAATACATGGGCATCACATAAAGTGTAGTAGCAGTCATGGTTTTTTAAGCTACTATTGTTCTTTGGGTTCATGGGCATCACAAGGGCTTAATGCCAGTCATGTGCTGCTAAGTCCACGTTTTCTCAGCTGATATACATGTACAGCATGCAATCATTGCACCAGTTATCTCTTACATGTCTTGTCATGGGTGTGTTATTTCCTGTCAAATGATCTAGATGACCCAAATGGCTCAGATTACCCAGATGGCATTTACACGATTCTAGCAAGCGTCCCTCGATAGAAAAAACTATAATGTGTTTAGACATTCGATTACGTAGGGAGTAAAATTTTGCCTTGCCATGCTAAATCATTAAAATTCCTAAAAACACCTTTTCCTACGACTTCAACAGCCCAATGTGTCCGGGTCGCTCAACAAGATAAATTCCACTCAAAAAGTCAAGGCCTTCATGCTTCTATTTTGAAGTCCTCACGAACATTACAATTAAGCCCTCTATTTTCCTGTTTGTGCAACCAAAGCACAAATGTTTTTGACACGACAGTATATACATACTTTTCCGAATTCAAGCCACAAGTAAGTTGCAGAAACAAAATAAGAGTACACTCCTACTTCGTAAAATTGACGTTTTGTAATTTGTTGACGCTTTGGATTGACTGTTTGCTATCTACTTCAATTCTTTTAAAAATACTAGGAAACTTAAAATTCTATTATAGTAAAACTTCGTTGGCCTTTCCCTTAGTCCAGCTACACAACTGTAGCTGTATTATAAGATAAATGGTCACTCGAAGCCATCAAACCGAAAGCACATACCTAGATATTACGGAACTAATAGGCAGACTGGTTGACAAGCAATTTTCACAAATCAAGGCTTCAATTTGGTGCAAATTTCCTGAATACTCTCCAGTTTGAAAGTAACCTGTAAGTCTGTAACCTTATTAAGGTCCTTGGTCATTACACTGCAGTTAATAATTTTATATTTCAACAAATAGGCTTGAGAGAGCTCTCCTTTCAGCCGTAGTCTCATAGCAATCTGCATTTCAAGACATCGTTATAGGCAAAGGCCTTTAGGTTGTCGGAAGTATTCCATCCAGTAACCTCATAGCTGTCTCCCTCAAGATTCCTTTTCTGCGACCCAGAGGTCAGAAATACGAATTGAAAACTTAAGTGGCAAGCTTCCCATGAAAATGTTTAAATTAGGGCCTAATGAGTAGACAATGTCAAACGTTGCAATGTAAAACAAGTCCTTTACAGAAACACTATTACAACAAGTTGTGCCACACCAGTATCTTTCAGTATTTACGACAGCAGAGTAGTAAAGCATACTGAATCCGACCGGGACAGATGCTTTACCAACTGAGCTGTCGGGTAAAGGCTGGGTATAGCTATGGTTTCCCGTGCCCTGGATAGGGCATCTTTTATCAAAGAGCGCCAAGAGAAATAATGCACAAGTCCAAGCCAAATTCAAGTTCCTTGGCATAATTCTTAGGAATAGTATAACAAGAGTATATGACGGATAATTCAAATGCTTAGATAATATACTGCTACTCTGGGGTCTTTGGTTCTTCCCGAGGCGTTAGATCCAGAGAACGTTGAGGTTTAAGTGATCAATCACTTAAGTCCAAAGCGGGTATTTACCAGGCGATGCCTCCTGTGCAGATCTGAGAAGGCCGACAAAAATTCCGTGAAACTGGCTATCTTTTTTCTGATGAATATACTTAGAGATGGCATGCACCTGCACGGTATTGATCTACTGGCGTTGTACATCTTTCAGGTTGAAGTGCAAATGGATAGTCTTGCGTTATGATATGCAGTTAAGTTAAAATGAACCTCCATTTAGCATACACAGACGTCCAATCTCACGCTTTCCATCAAAACTGTTTAAATGTTTAACAAACACCATTGCCTAGACAACTCCTCAATCTCTCAACCAAAAAAAATTGTCTGCAAGCACATGTCAGCACAAAAAATTTCTTAAAATAGTTTTCTACGAGTCCAATAACATATGAATTCTACCCGGCCTCTGTCTGAAAAGTTAATTTTAGCAAATTGTGCTTATCGGGTCACTTGGTATGCGCATTAGGGTCAATGATATTTTGGTCTCATATTATTGTCCATCTTTTATGCAAACGCTAGGATACCGTCATGGACTCTCACGTCTGGAAAAATTGCCTTGCTGTGTACTATCTTGGGCCATTTTAGTATTCAAATGGCTCCGTTCTCTGTAATATATTGGCCCAAACCACTTTAATAGATTATGCACTCTCACTTATTAGGGCGTACTTGTGCCATATGAAGTCAACTATCTGCAGCTTTGGGTCCATCCATAGTCGAGGATTTACCGCTCGAAGCTTAAGTGCGACAGACGTCTCAATTCCCACAAATAATGGGCTATAATCCATGAACATAATACCCTCATCAAAATTGATCAGCACCAGATGTACTATCAATTGCTACTGCCTACAAAGATGCAAATTAGTAACATGTTATTCAAAAGGCCGTTCGATAATAGTGAGGCTGCGCAACAAAGTGTAATAGTCATGAACATCATTTAAATTTCAGCAAAAGCAGCAGACAAAAAAATCATCACACATCCATAGCATCTACTCGAGTCCATTACTGTTGATAAGGTCGAGAGCGAGGACAGCCAGTAAGTGACGTGAAACTAACTTTCACTACAAAACGTAGGAACCCTAAAGTGACGATTGGACAAAGCACACCTAGAGGGGGATACAGTAATAGTAATCGGCAGTAACGTCAATTCATTCGACTAAAGGAGTGACCAAGATGAGTTTAATGGGCAATGAGTCTGCTAGCCCAGGGAATGGCGACTCAGTGTAGTAGAAAAATTCTGTTCTCGATATGTGATGTAACTTTCTTTAATTATTACATTCAAATCTATATAGCAAGGCCATCATTAACAACTGCTTAACGTATAATGTCATTAACAACAATGAACACTAGTTAATTTCTCATGCAGTTATGATGCCCAGTGTCAGAATGTATCGCAAAACAACGAGAGATGTCCACTATGTTGCATCAAGACGTCCCAAAAGGAACAAAACGTTGCTTTTTGAGAGAATAGTGATTTCCTCTGGACATTAGATGACATTGTCGCCTCTATTAGACAAGAGGTTATGCCCACAACATAGAAACCGGTGACAAATCCCGCACTTTCACCCTTACTTTGACGAATGCCACCACCTCTCAACCTAAGAAACAACAAATAAAATTGTGCATCCCACTAGTCATGACTCATCATCCCCGAAATCATCGAGTCAGACGTAGTGTTCTGCTACGTCTAAACTACAGACGTAGCAGAACACTACGTTATCACTTCGCCATGACACCGTTTAGGACAATACAATCTTCACATACTACCTGGTATACACGCACTTTTTGTAAGGAACTTCGGCTAAGTCTCAGAACTGAAAATTCCATAACTGACGGCCAGATTTCACTACTCAAAATTGTTTTGCAAACCCTTGACCTTTTCTTGGTGTTTCTTTGAGATAAAACTAAATACAAGCATATATAGCGTCATAAAGATGTCAGAAGACGTAAAAATGAATGATTGGCAACAATTAAAGATAAGTATTATTTGTACTGTTCACGCATGTAAAAACCAACTTAACAAAGCTTCATCCTTTTACAGACTCAAAATATTAGCTAAGTGTAAGAATATAAATCAGATTTCATAAAAGCAGTCGTTGAGCTTCAGATATGTATGACTTCTACTCCGTCGACTTCGTAAATGAATAGGTGCTCGTCAAAACCGTCACCAAAGCTCCACTACAGGAGGTGAGTTCCATATTCCCTGTTATGTTCACAAGGTTTGCCTTTTGAAATTCCTTAAAAGTGACCCATCTGAAATAAAAAATTCTTAAGTTTTGGTCTGTCCGATGTACCTCGATGATTTTAGTGTACATCAAGTGCACTAAATTTGACATCTTGAACGTACGTGATACCAAACCACATTTTTCGAAGCACTTAAAAGTCATGCAGCATCATCGTGGTACACCAGTGGCATCTCATTTTCTTATTCTCTTGTCATTTTGCTATCAGTTCTTGTCTTTGTTCTGCTAATTTATTTAGATTTTGATTGCTTCTTTATGTTTGTTTGGTCCCAGTCATCTTTGTATATACATACACATGAACTTTAAACTAAACTTTATACTTCTCATTCCACCGTAGGGCTAAGACCTTGTAGATCCAAAATGGACCATTCTCCTGACGGTATTCATATTCTCTTAGAATGCAGAAGATTATGCAAGCAAGAAAGGAGCGGGAATTTAGGACGTCGAAAAGATGATGCTAATTATTGACCATGGCATTCTTGTAAGAAAAGAGATAAATGAGTGGAACCGAACGTTAACTCAAAAATAAGATTAATGAATTCTACGGTAAAAATTATTCTAATGCACAAGCTGGCTTATAACAGCCATGATTTGCCAACAAAGTACAAGCATTTGAAATAAAGTGCTACAGAGCATTTCTGGGAATATTTTATAGCGAAAGAGGCAATGGTAATGTATGGGCCAAAGTCATAAAGAACTTGAGATGATAAGCAAAAGTTAGAACCCTACATGCAGACTCTATCGATAGAAAGCTGGCTTTTTGGGCACCACATTGAAAGAGACATAATTCCCAAGGACCTCATGAAGGAGTCCCAAGAAGGCACAGGAGCGTAAAAAACCTGACAAAAGGACTCCAAACACTGGACTGCCCTTAAACGTTCTAAAAGCCAGTCACTGAACACACAACAGAAAAACGTGGAAGAGAGACATCATTTCCTGCGATATCCAACTGCCTTAGGCTACTGCACTGATGATGATAAGGATGACGATGATGTTAAAATGCAATTTTATTAGACGTCTTAGACACATCAGTTAACTTTTTCTGACATAACACGATTTTATAAATTGTTATGTCAATTTTGCACTTATTATTAATGGAAAGTAATATTGTTATCCCTTTTTATCTAAAACTTGTACATATCAATAAGTCGCGTATTCAGTAAAAACCATAAATCCAACTCCTAGCCAAGCCCTAATTCTCATACTAACTGACCTCGTAGGAACATCCTGTTGGATGAAACTTTCAACCGATAATACATAATCCTGACGAGTGTTTCACCGTTAACGTAACGGCGTCAAAAGTTTGCTAGTTACTTCTGTTCTGAGTACATAAAACGAGATGATCAAGTCCTGTCCTACGATAAAAATTGCGCAGGAATAAAAATTTCAAAAGTAAGTTTAAAGAGGTTTAACGTTTTAAATTTCAGTTAGTTTGAAGAGGGTTTCCTATCGATTATCTGATAATACCCAAGCCTGCTAAATGAGTACAAATGATTCTGGCTTTACAGTAGGTCCGTTTCTAAGACACAACAAGTCACAAAGTCGACGTTACGCGAATTCATATCGCCGGGGCAGACTACTTTCATTCCACAAAATGGCATACTTACGTCCATGGCGTCTTCAACAACTTTATTATCTATTGCTTTCTTTTTTGCGTAAAGAAAGCTGCAAATTCTTCATTCTAAAATTTCACGTCCGTTAACATAGAAATAGAGTGGATTTAATAGTATTTCCACAAAACGTAGCAATTTTTAAACATTTTCAACATTCGTTGCGCTTAATTCTGTTGGACGCAAAACAACTACCGAGCAATAAAGTTTCACGTACCTGTAAAAAAAATGTCCCAACAGGTGTTTTCATCAGCCGATCCACAAGACAGGGGCAAAAATTCACTGGAGGAAATCCTTTTGGAATAACATTAATTTCATACATACTCTCACAAAGTAGGCCTATGTAGGCCTACACACATTGCAGAGAATGAACAGAAAGCTTTAATATACTTTGAAGTTCCAGGGTGTCTGAATGTGATTTTAAAATTTGGCAAACAAGAGCTGACTGAATCAAAGAAAAACAGTTAAAATTGATATCGTTTTAAGAGTTGTTCTATTTCATTTTCACCGCTTTTTGCTTAAAGTTATAAAACCATATGAAGATGACCAAAAAGTGATTGATTCATGTCTTTGAAACTAAACCCGTCATTAGATTTTTCAGATTAATTTCGCTTACTAGGAATACATGGCGAACAATCCAGTTTCAATATGCCAATTGAAAGTACGTCATTGTCACTATCAGTACTTTGAATATTATCACTGATATAGACGGTATGCAAACACGCCTTAAGTACTCAACAAGAAGACACTAACGAAGCTGGAATTTAGGCTACTATACCATTCACTTATAAAATATGTGACCGCGTTTGGAATATAAGGGCTCCATAGACCTTTCTGGACTGGGTGCTGTCAGTAAAACTGAAATCTACCCTTGTTTGCGATAACCGTAAAGACGTCGTGGCATTTATTCAGTCGATTTCATTGCTACAAGGTATATACGTTTTAATGTCTGTAGGTGATCCTGGTCTGATAAGCAACTGAAGATAGACGACTAGACAGTAATTAAAAAGGCATGATGAATAATAAGTTTTGGGCGAAAGGCCGATTGTTTAATCATACTTTTCCATTCCTTACAGTCCATAACAAGAATTCCTTTAAGAGAAGGCGATTTTCAAGCTTTGTACCACAAAAAGATTGTTTAAAAGTGAAACCCGTCTGCCATATTCAGACAGAAGCACCTTTACACAATGAGCACTATTTGTTTCGAACAATCTTTTTGGGGTACAAAACTTAAAAATCCCCTTGAAAATTTGTGTTCGAGAAAAGATCACCGATTTTGCAACCGGAAAATCTTTTGAGCCTCAAAAATGTCCTGTATACTTAAAACGTCCTAGGCTAGGCAATGTTTCTATCCGCATAGAAACACAGATTAATAAAGCTGTTGTTCAATGTTTCCTTGCGGTCAATCCATTAATTGTTTTCACAAATAGGAAGGGCTTGCTATCCATTCATACGGATTGTGAACCTACCACACAAATAAGCTTAGCAAAATATGAATTTCTGTGCCAATGTGAAGCTCGGCATGTAGGTCGCACTTCTCAAAGATTGGGTGACAAGATCAAACAACATGTTCCAGCTACTGACGCCAAGCATCAATTCCTCCTAGAGAACAGCCATCTCGCGCTTACAAAGCGAAAATGACTGCCAAAATGTGCGATTCTGACAAAGGCGAAAATTCAGAATGCGCCACAGTGTACAAGGACGAGAATTCTCGGATACTTGCCAGAGCTAGATCGTCCTATTATTTAAGTCTTTTGGAGTCTGTCTACATTAAAACAAGAAACCAATACACTGTAGGCGGAAAGAGTTCGTTTTTTCACTTGGACTCTTCGAATAATGCTGTTTCTTTATTTTCTCTTTGTTTTTTGCTTTCTTGTTTATGACTAGCTAGTTTCAATACATATTTCGTACCAATAAGGTTGACACATACATGTCCTTTCCTTTGTGACGATACATACTCTGATGAGTGTCAGACAAAAAAGCTTTTAAGTATGCTTTTAGCGCAATGTCGCAAATTTTCAAGGTGACTTTTTCTTTTCGTTGACTTCTATTAATTCTTACGATAAACAATCGATGCGCAGAGCAACATGGGTAACCAAGGTAGTACCATCTCTGGAAACCTCACTTTTATGTCGTTTGGTTTTAAGTACCATGTGTTTCCTTTTATATTTAGTTAAGCAACTTTGCTTAACTGCGACCATAATAGCATATTATATGTATTATACTACAGGGAAATAGCTGTTTCATTCCAATCTCAATACAAAAAAATTGAACAAAGCCAGAATCGTTCAAATAAAATGGTTCTTGTCAATATTAGACAAGACTAGGAGATGGTGGATATACTACACTAACATAAGTCACCTCGCTTTGAGGCAAATCCACAGATAATGTGATATTCATAATTCTGCCTTTCCAGCAAAGTCATTTGTCGATAAATGGCTTGATTTTGATAATTAAACTATAAATAATTATAAACCATAAATAATTGTAAACCATAAATGAATTGTTGTTCCTTAAACGAAGATACTGCGCAAGTGATTTTCTGAAACAGTGTATGCTTTTAAGGCCGTTATCTGCCGGAGTAGGTTGCGTTTAGGATGATTTTTTTTCTGCTCACACCATCGATAAGCACACTATGATATATTTGATCCCGCTGATTCTTAAGTCATTTTCTTATCTACCGCGTGCCCGTTATTAAATAAATGGTCACCAAACCTGCGCCGAGAACTTGAACATCAGAGCTCTTCCTGAAAACTTGATGACCGATAAGACCGTCTCCGAAAGAGCACAATAATTTTATCCCTTATCTTTGTCACACAGACTTACAATACAACTGTTTCAAGTAAAACTTATTTTGTATGTCTAATGTTTATAAATTACTTTGTCTCCTTGTAGAAAAGAGGCTTTTAGAACATGTACGCTACAAGTGTTATTGACACTGAATGAACGAAACACAGACACACAACCTTATTAATCATTCTGTTAGCAAAGCGATACTCGCAGATACATATCAGTCTCGTTTATGTTACAGCACTAATACGTGTAGGATAGTACCAAAACGGTAGGATAGCATCAATACGGCTAAAAAGGCAAATAGCTGACACAACTCGGAGATATTATAGTCATAACAACAAGTCCAACTTGAAGACCCATCAAGCCATCGGTACGAAAAATATTTCACCGTTGCCATATCTTATTATCTCTAATACTTTGAGCGTTAAACTATCATGAAAAAGTCGTCCAAATAAACATACAACGTCGCTAAAATAAACGACGTAACTTACTTTACCTGCGAGTACCGTCAACAGCAGTGTGCAGAGAAATCTGCCAAACAAAATCTTTACTTGTATAGTCAAATCTTTACCTCACATGAATAACAAAGATCAAATCAGGACTCTGACGATTGTGTCAAAGACATGAACGCAACGCTCTCACATTTGCGTTACTTATTAAGTACTTTGTGACACCCGAAAAGGCTTCATCAAATATCTTTTGACAGCTTTAATTACTGTATGAGATTTTTCTGATTTTCATACAACAGATTTAAATTACTTACAACTTTACACATACAACACAAACCAATTTAGATTACAGTCTTCAGTCGTTTCGAAGTGCTTTGTCCATAGATCATCATCATAATTTACCCTGACATTTTCGGGATTATGAAGAACTGTTAAGTCAACGAGGTAGATATAATCACTCAAAACAGTTGGCTGACAATCGAAGACAATTATTGACAAAAGCGGCACAGAGGTTCAAATATACTGAACTTCAAAATTAAATCGAGTGATGTATCACAATGTAAATTAACAGTAAGGAAGCAAATCAGACTGGATTTTTCTTGCCTTTATAACGTCAAACAATTCACGAAAATGTATTTCTGCGGGTGCAGCATTAAGCTAACATAAAAATAGTAACGATTCCAGTATTAGGCGTTCAAAGCGAGCAATCCGTGAATTTTCGACGTTCGAAATCTCGATTGATCTCGATTAACCGATCTGTCGTGTAATTGAGACCTCCTTGCTTAGAAATTCAAGGGTGCCTGTATTTCCCCCAAAGTCAAATTTTAACTTATATATTTACAATTGGGTTAAAGTTAGACACGGAATAAACTTATGGCATTCATCTGATCATCATGTACAGTAACGCAGAGTAACCTTGCACACATTTGGAAAAATAGTGGAGTTTATATCAAGACAAATCTAGTTAGACCGAATATAACTAGTCTCAGTATTTCCCCATTACGGTAAGAATATGTTTCTCAATAGAAAAGAAAAGATCCTGCAAGATTCCTGCTCAACGAGCATTCAGAGCACCCTACTGTTGATGTAATTTCTATTTAAGACAGATTGCATGAAGCTTTGACACTTTCAAGAGGACTGTCAGAATCAAAGGCAAAACGTTAAACTAAGATATTAAGGATAATGCTTGGTGTCGTCCTTCGTATATGTTGTTGAGATTTGGCTTGTGACCAGCGGCGTGCCCAGGGTTATAAAAGTGGGGGGACGCATCTAAGAAGAAATTATTTTTAGCCCACGCCCTTCACTGTCATTTAGATTGAATCTGCCAATGTCATAGTTGCCATTAGTAACATGAACACCTTAATGATTTGAGACAGTTTTTCTACACATAAAAAAGCTGCCGTCAGCTAAGCGATTTGGCAATGTTCAGCATCATTTAGCTGGCGAAGTGAAATCATCAAAGATTCCAACCATAATTGCCTTTTCTTTAGACATCCGCACTAAGTCGGAAAAGAAAGATTCCGTTAGGTACCGAGCAAAGAAATTAGTCGGATACTAATGACGATTTAGTCTATGGCCGTTAACACATCCATTTCTGATGCGTGTCCAGAGTGATCAAAGAATTCTTTCAAAATCGATACTTTCAATCAATACAGTACAAATTCCATGTTACCGATTTGGATCAAAAGCCCTTCATAAGTCTTGTCGCTAGATTTCAGCGAAATGTGAGTAATGTGAGTCGAACAAAGTTTTCTTAATTACCACTAGAATGTGAGATTTGTGTTCGATAAATTCCACAAAGTTTATTATGGTTTCCATGCAAGACTTTTTGTACTATGTACTTCAGTTAGAGGAAATAGCCTACTCTTTGTTGGCATTTCACAGCATTCCCTGGTATAGTAATAAAATAACGTGAGGATTACTCACCGCATTGTGCCTTGACCATTAAGGGATTGCCTTATCGCTTATGCATACTATTGCCTATGTAGCCCACTGTTACTTATGCTGAGTAATGAATACACATAATTGCACAGCAAATACCTATCATTCTTAATCTTATATGTTCACCAATTACGTTGTCATCTTCCAGAATTTACCCCCAATGCATTTTATCATCGATTTCTCATCGAATATCGAGGATCAGATTGGCACAAAAGTAATTGCCCCTACATTCCCTCGTGGCCATGCCACTGCTTGTAACGGAAGTGAAATGATAGCATCCAGGCATCGGTCTGCCATCAATAATTATTTGCTTACGCCTCGTTGACGTGTACCATTTTCATTTGACAACTGATGTCTTATGCTTAATTTTTGTGGAAAATCTACATATCTCTGGAAATAAACGTCAGTCCCTTGTAGTTAAGCCCGATCCATATCCATTTAACACATTTGACGTGCTCCTACATTCCCAGGCTCGTCGAAAGCCTTGGAGCTATAAACAACCCTAGACCTATGGGTTTCAAAATTCTTGCAGCTACTGAATTTTCTGGGGGAAAGTAGAAAAATATGAATTAGGAAAAGGAATTGATACCAACAGAAATAAAACTGAAGGGCTGTCGATAGAAGGATGGTAAAACAGAACTGACCAAAACCATAATCTACAGTGGACAGGAGACATACTAAACAGTCTGGGATCATGACTAGCTAATAACATAACAGGCCGAAATAACTTGTGAAGCACAAAAAAACGTAATAGTGAAACGTTTAAACCTTTGTAATCGATGTAAATTTTTAGTAATAGATACAGTAAGTACCCTCATTTTTTCTATACTTTGGTATAGGATCGAATTTGGTTACATACCAAACAACAGATTGTTGAGAACAGACTAGTAAATTTCGTATGGTAAGGAATGATGATGATGACTGAATGCACCGGATAAAACAGTAATTTCTATGTCAAATAAAGTAAATGGGGGCTACAAACCTACTAAAATCTAAGATAAAATTTGGACAGAGCGGTTGAAACGGCCATGATCAGCCCTAAAAATAACGGATTGCCGCCAAAAAGTGCCACTAAACGAAATCGTTGGCCAACATAGGGGGTGGAGGTAACAACGTTTTAATATTCTCAAAGCTGATATTATCATATAGATGAAACCAGTAGCGAACGATAGCATTTTTTCACTCTTCCCCAAACTACAAGGCATGCCACCTTTTGAGTTAAAGAATTCCCAAACCATATACCCAGGCTATTTTCAGAATATGCACATAGTAATGAAAATCGAAACACCTTGTCCATCGAAAATAACTTCGATAAGAACAACATATGGATTGTCAACAAGAGGCCCTAAAGACCAGTGCCGCCGAGAGGGAGGTAGCCAGGACAACTGCCCCGGAGCCCGGGCCATTTCGAGGGCCCGTAAGAAATTGAAGCTGTTTTATTCCGTTATACTTTGTAATGATATCAAAGTGAAGACTTGGAGTTATGTTGCAATTACCTACTGTTTGCTTTCTTTAGCTTTAGCACAGTTGACTTAATTCCGCTTGGGCCCAATATCTTGTTTGAGAATTAAAAAAGTTTAAAAGGGGGCCCGTTTCTATTAGCTGCCCCGGAGCCTGTCCTAGCTCTCGGCGGCCCTGCTAAAGACCATAATAAGGCTACACATTCTGGGAATTAAAACTAGAGCATTGCCAGCAAACAAGCCGAATTTGACACCCCAATACATTTCAAAGACATTCACGTTTTTGTAACAAAAAAGCCACTAAAATAACATATTACGATATCATTGCAGACACACCTCAAATAAATTACAAAAACACATCTAAACTCATCCAATATGAATTGGAAAGCGATCTGAGACTTATCAAACGGTTTGTACAGGCCAAGGACAAGAAAAGAAACATGCTTTTAGTAAATGTTCTCAGTATTTCCTGGTTTAAGTAACTAGACGGAGACGGGTTACTGGATGGTCCACAGATAAGAACATTAACGAAGGTTCTATAAATCATCAACTCCATGAATGAAATTGAGTCTGCTGCCTGGATATCTTTTTGTTCAA
Source organism: Chironex yamaguchii (assembly GCA_024741275.1). NCBI lineage: Eukaryota > Metazoa > Cnidaria > Cubozoa > Chirodropida > Chirodropidae > Chironex > Chironex yamaguchii. The sequence continues at coordinate 7,305 of JANTCA010011925.1, read as the reverse complement.
GTGGCTCAAAATTTCTTCGTATCAGAAATCTGATAACTATACGTGTTTGTTGACCAAAACAGCAATACCTCCATAGCCATCTTCTCTACTTCCTGAGAACGACGGGGTGTAAGAGAGGAACAGGGACAGAGGATCTGCTAGGATACGAACGTTACGAAGACGCAGTATCAAGGAGAGTGGGACAGCCACATGATGGCCAATATTTGCTTAGGTTTTCAGAGGGATTATGCTCAAGCTGTGTTTTTTCGAAAATCACTAAAGAAGGTTTGTTGCCATTGTTTGTTGTTGTCGGATTTGTCGGAAAATTTCCAGCATATTCGTCCTCTTCATCCTTTAACGAATATTTATCTGATCTTTCAATTCATTCCAACTGTGTGACTTGCTCTTCTTACGCTTTTTGTACTTACAGTACTACATAAACATGTCTAAATGCAACAAAAATGTACCAAATTTAATGGTACGTACAAGATAGCCGTCATTATTGCTGAGTAGCTAAACATATAAAATGCCTTCTTCTAGGTCCGCATGCATTTTGGGCAAGTGAAATAAACAATGGCTCCTAAACTTGCTTCTTGAATGACTCGTTCATACTAAACGATGCGTCTGTGTTAGTCGACTTCCAAACATATCACCATCAAAACACTTCGGGCCAAACAACAATACACTTAGATTTCAAAGCAAAATTCCTTTCAGAACAAAACGAAATTTAACATGTTGTAGGAATGTTTTAGCTTGTAAAACCGCCTTGTCTTTCGGCCTGTACGTCGTTATTCTGTATTATGAAACTTATGTGTCATTACGTTGAAATTATCTGTAAAGATTCTTTAACCTTGTTTAATCAACATTTAGAGATGATATTGATTAAACCAGTTCTGAAGTTAATATACGTACATAATTCAATATTCTAACTAACTAGCTAATGTTCCACTCCAAAAACAGTATTGAGTTACAAGACCAACTTTCCAGTCAGTTTAAAGTTACCTGAGACACAAGTTACAGCAGAAAATGACACAATTTCAGTTTCTAATTGCACATCTGTCAGCTCCACGACTAATAAATTATACTAATAAATTCGAAGCTATGATTTGCCAAGACGAAACTCTGTGCAACACTATGTACGCTTTCTTTAAAAATTTTATGGCAATGGGAAAACCACACGTGCAGCCTATAAACTGTCGCTTCTGCTTATACTTGTACAGCCATTGCTTTTTACGAGATAACATATCACTAACAAATCGTTCCTTATGGCTCTGAGACGCCCCTGTTGTCTCCCAGGGGAATCTCACCGCTTTTGATACAGAAAACGCAAAGCTCAATATCTTATCGTGTCTTGAGAACATAAGAATGTATTTATGTTGCTGTCGCAATGTCAAAAGGAAAAGACAAGGCCTGCCCCTGATAGGATGGAACAAATATCTTATATTTCATCTAACTAAAAATGATTATAAAATCACTGGCTTTCCAGATACTACCAAGTGCTACCGACTCCCTATGGACTCCATTGTTTAACTATCACTTTGTAAAATTGATGATTGGTTTAGTTTGGTTAAGTTCGTGACACACGCATGTTGTTTGTCTTTGCCTGATACGTTCTCAACACACGAAAATGGCGATCTCTCACACCAGTCGAACAGAAATATTCTCAGGCGGAAAAAGAGGCATTAGCTTTAGTATGGGTAGTAGAACGACTCCATTTGTTTTCATATGGCGCGAACAACTTTGACATCATTACTGACCATAAAGCCTTAGAAGTTACCTTCAACAACCCAGCATCAAAGCCAGCGCAATTACAGGATGGCACTTAGGACTCCAAAACTACGATTTCGCGGTAAAATACATGAAAGGAACTGAAAACCCATTTGATTAAATGTCACGTCACCCAGCAACATTCCGTCCGGATCAAGATACGATTGCTGAGGAATATGTCAATTTTCTAAATGTAAATGCCGTCCCGAAAGCCATGGCAATTAATGAAACAGAGACAGAAACCGAGAAAATTCCTACACTTCAATCAGCAAGAAAACGTATTACCAGCAACAAGTGGCACGAAATGGATCAAACTGAAGACACTACAGTAAACAAAGACGAATTAAGAATTCTACACACAGTTCGCCAAGACTTAACGGTCGAAAACAACATCATGCTCAAGCTCAGCAACATTGCACACCAAAGCAATAAAACTCGCCCATCAACCAGGATTTGCTGGTTTGACAAAAACAAAAATGCTTATTCGTGAAAAGATATGGTTTCCAAACATTGACAGATATACGAAAGAATCCATCGAAAAATGTACAGCCTGCCAAGCTACAGGACCAGAAAGCCGCAAGGAACCAATGCAGTCTAGAGAATCACCATCTTCAACTTGACACACTGTAAAAGCCGATTTCTTCGGACCAGTTCCATCTGGTGAATATCTATTATCTGTCGTGGACACGTATTCACGCTTCCCAGAAGTTGAGATTGTAAAATCAACATCAGCATCATGCATCATACCAAAACTTGACAGGATCTTCGGTATGCATGGAATACCTGTAAAATTTATAAGCGACAATGGCCCTCCTTTTAATGGAGAAGAAATCAGTCAGTACATGAGGACAAGGGGAATTCAATTCAAAACAAGCACACCCCTTTGACCAAGAGGTACTGCAGAAGTCGAATCCTTTAACCGACCTCTGAAAAAGCTCATTCAGAACTGGAGAAAGGAACTTCGCCAATTTTTGCTTAATTACCACACAACGCCTCTTGGCACGACACAAATTCCACCAGCAACACTTCTATTTAATTGTGTAGTCTGCACAAAGCTTCCAGACATAATCACAACGACAAAACCAGTAAACAGACACAAAGAGCTGCAAGAAAATGAAGCAAAAAGTAAAGCAAAAGCTTACTACGATCAACGCCAGCACACAAAGAAGTCAAGCATACGGAAAGGAGATCTTGTTCTGGTCAAACAAGGGAGAAAAGACAATACAACAAGGAGATTCAACCCCAATCCATACCGTGTGTCAAAGATCGCTGGAACAAAAACAACTGCAACCAGATCAGGCCATAAGATTACACGCAACACATCATTCTTCAAAAAATACAATCCACCGATAATGAGAACATTCAGATCACAAATCCCGACAGTGAAATTGAATCAATCGATGATGAAAATGAGGCCGAATCTGAGCACAAGGTAGTTAATCGGTACCCTAAAAGAATCAGACGAATGCCAACATTATATGGAGAAGTTTATACTCATTAAACATTTATAATAATGAGGAACTGATTAGCTAAGTACTATTTTCTTTATTAAGCATTGTTAGTAATATTTTTCGAAGAAAAGGAGAGATGCTATGGACTCCCTATGGACTCTATTGTTTAACTATCAATTTGTAAAATTGACGATTGGTTTAGTTTGGCTAAGTTCGTGACACACGCATGTTGTTTGTCTTTGTCTGATACGTTCTCAACAGAATACACAACTTTTTCGGGAATAGTTTGACAGAATACAGTGGAACCCAGTCTTAAGATCATTTTGTTAATACGGCCACCTGGTCGGAAAAGCGGCCATACACGGTCTCATAAAAATCGTTAATGGGGTCTCCCATCAATACGGCCAACGACCACATTTTGCGAGCCGAAACAGCAGGATTCTTTATAATTCATTAAAACGGCCATTTGATTTTAGCAAAACTGCAATAAAAACACACTATCGTCCTTCGAACTCTTCATTACTAAAGTCGCTTGCACAAACTGTTGGCACATTTTTACACGTTACTTTTGCTTGATCTAATCAAGACGGCCGAGATTCGCTACATATTTGTGACACATCCCCGTTCAAAAGGGGACGGTTTTTCAGCAGTTTTAAATTTCTCTCAGCTTTTTCCTGCCTCAGTTCGTAAACACTGTTTAATTCAATTTATTTATTAAATAAATGTCTGTAAACTGAGTCTCAGGCTTGTCTGGTCTGTGTTTGAGAAGATATAATTATAAGGAATACGATTGCAAATTTTTATCATAAATTGCAGGAGAGGCTGGTTTCTCTTTTTATAAAAGAAATTCTAATTTGGTTCATGATTTGAAGTTTTCTCTGTGAAAATCCCAGGTTATTTCTTGAGTACCTTGAATGTCCTGATGCCACAAAATTGCGACGCATGCCATGAAAAACTGGCCTGGAAGTGGATTAGACATAGTCAACAGCAACACGAAAGTCCCTGCAGATCAATGCGGCTATTTTGAAGAAAGAAGGCGTGTGGAGTATGAGTTGTCATAATCAACTTATAGACAATGCCCTAAACAAGACTGCTCGGTAGCCAATTATGAGGCTGGAAGCTGAAAATTTTCAGCTTATTTTCCCATTGTCTCACTCTCACGTCGAGCAAATTATGTTAAAAAATCTGCACTCTTATTGGTTTAGTCGAGTAGCAAGCGGTTCACCGATTATTTTGTGAGGTCGACCGTATCAAAAGAAAACGGTAATGGCCTTCTCCTTCGCACATTCCTCTCATATTTCAACCAAAGAAAATTTGTTGCAAACACAAATATTAATGGCTGACTTGCGACAGAAGTTAATGGAAAATATTGGAAAGAAATTTAAAATATATTGCAGAAGGTTGGATGAAATCTCAGCCTTAAAATTTATGATTTATGAGTAGACAGTTATTCCAGACAAAGAGCATTATAATTGAAAAATATAGTTTCCCTAAAATCCCTGGGTATTCACTGCCGTAATCCATAAACCTAGCCGTCCTATGGTTAACATGTATAACTTGCAGCTGTTTTATTACCAACTACTTTGGTGTTTTCGTAAACTGTGGTCGAGCATGCGACAAGAAACTTCTAGTATCGTTTGTGTTGACATTAATGTTTACCATGTTTATCTACTTTATGGCAAACAATAGTCAATCTGCTGTTAAGCGCGGGAGCAACAATTTGCCGGTTTAATCCCAAAAGATGCTTTACTGAGATGTTTTAGTAGGATACTGGTTTACCTTATCTCCGACGTATAACAAGCGTATTGTGCGATATATTCAACACACGGACTGAAAATCGTCATCGTGATCTCAAGACAGGATTTGAGTTTCTTTGCCAAAATTGTTTGTAGTCAGTACAGAAGTTAGCATATGATTCCAATACCCAAATAAACAGCGTGCTATTACTTTTGATACACACGTTGACCCGGGCATATGGAAAAGAAACCCATGAGTGCTTTTGCCCCATTGTTCACTTGCATACGGATGCTAAGCCACCCTGTGTAACCCACTACAGCTTCAAACATGACAGAAGTCATTTTACAAAAGAATACTCATACGACAGAGATTTCACACAGGCGGACTTGAACCAGGATCCTGCAAGTGGTGATTTACCAGCTCTTACACCACCGTGTCTCTACTATGTCAATCACTGTGCTTCTTCTGACTATCTATAAATATGTTTTCTCTTATGCGTCATCACTTTAACATCATCAGACGCAAAGCTCAATAAACGATACGCGAAATACATTTTGTATCATTTTGAACGGGTTTTCTGTAATCTACATACTGCTGGATATCACCCACATATTTGCGGAATTTAAATGTTCATGCTAGGGCTTTTCGAAAACCATTTAGCACGGCAGCGAGCACTTAGTAAGGTTTGAATAGTACAGCATCATCTACAGCACGAGAGTTGTATTCAAGGGCAAAAAAATTTTTAAAAACATTCGAATCTTTATTTACTGCGAGGAAAACAAAGAAACAGAAATAAATCGCCGCAAGAAATCTGTGCACCATTTTGGTAAATATTTCTGGTTTACAAAAATGTAGTGCTGTGGGGCTAATATATAATTAGTAAAGTACCCTTTTGTGGAAGAAAACGATTACTACAGGAATTCTCGACCTACTCGGCCTTAGTCATGCGACACAGACTGACTCATGGTATGCCGAGATTAAAACAAGCGACATTTGATTTCGACATTATGGAGATTAGATAATGATGATGATTATATACCTAATTCTATATTCTTTTATCCCTTCTAAATCGCTTAAAGACAGTTAGTAGGCACCACGCGTTTTCCTAGTACATAAAACAGACGGTTTGAGCAAAATAGCCGTCTTTTAGGGCAAACGCAGTGCATTATATTTCTTTCAAACTTTATTCACCATGAACACAGAGAAAACTATTAGAAAAGAAAAACCGGAGACTACAAGTTAGCTATCAGCCTTGTTAAGATTAACATTAATTTTAGGTAGTGCCGCGTCATATATGACAATTCGTATGAAGCTAACTAAAATTTTAATTGATCTTTGCGCAAATGAAATAAACTAGTTATTACGGCTCCCTTAAAATGCTTGCCGAAAAAATCAATATGTTTCCCGCAAAAGTACTGTTCAATTTAACTAGTTTACAGTTATAATCAGGCTCAATTTTTAGCCTACTGGCTTTTCATTATGAATTTATATCCTTTCGGGCTCAGTTCAAACCGTGACGCAATTACTTTAACAAGAATTATCTCTGTCACATTACCGACACATTTACAAATAGTATATGTTACAGTAAACGATATACGAAATTAAATACAAAACAAAAGCTACTATAAAAGTACTCTAAACTCTTTCATTGATTTCTGAAACAGTAATAAGAACAAATATGTCGAAGTCTGACCAACTAAATGTCTTTGCTATAATAATCTGTATCGTAAAAGATACTTAATGACCTAGATACCAATTCTATTTTGCTCAACTTAGCGTTTTACATCTTAACTTCCATGAGCAAATAAGTACCACTTTATAAAATAACATCATTATCATACAAATCTAGGAATCGAAAAAGTACAAAATACATTACCGTGCAACGGACACTCTTTTTGCGGTTATATTCACACTATGTGTTACCACTGTAAGGTTGTAAGTACTTGTATCGATCGTTTCTTGCTTACATTTGCTGCTATGAACAGACCCTACTTAGATTCATAATTGCGAAGGTCATGCCCTCAAAAGGTTATAACTAGCAAGGATGCTTTCAGCCAGCGGGGGGATAGCCCACTGTCTTTAGTCAGCGGGGACAAGATGTGCCCCAAGTATACTTATAATCCCAATTAAAAAGCAAAGCAAAATTATTTATGTATATAAAGAGTAAACATTGTGTATGTAAATTAGGAGAGAATTGGTTTTGATCTTAGTCGAAAATACTGATTTCATTATTTTTCATTTTGTATACTCTTTTATCAATGTTTTTGTGAAGTGCTTTGTGAATTGGCAAAACGCAAAATAACGTGTATACGTGATCATAAAAATACAGTGATAGATGATATAAAAAACACTAATACATCTTGTGCCCAGC